>VDFB02000017.1:256611178-256887589 GCA_007258455.2 Sequoia sempervirens | reverse complement strand
AAAGGGCACTTCAAATTCATACTATAGTCGACCTTGTGATAAGGTATGTGGCATATGGAATTTCATATAAGGTTTATTTCAGAAATAGGGAAGGTTCTACTTCGGTGATTGTTGTTTATGTTGTGCATCAAATGGTTGAAAAGAATGAGGATTTTGACTTGTGTGAGTTAATGAGGAATCAATTAATGGAAAACATTACTATGACAAAGGAAGACAATTACCCTTTTCATTTTGGATCTTTGGTTATATATTTGATGATGTATTTTTTGAAGTCATTACCATCAAAAGAGAATGTTTTGTGGAATTCAATTGTACCGGTTGGTAAGTAGGTCTACTGGTATCTGGAATGTCTAGAAGAAAAGGAAAAAAATTGTAAATAATACTTTGTAAACAAAATAATTGCATGGAGCTATGGCATGGTTTCTAGTCTAGTTGGGATATTTGAGTCAGGATCATCCTCTAGGAAATGGAAAGCAAGAAGAATCATTTCAATTTCCCTCTAGAAATAAAGAAGCTAAAGAAAAAGGAGAAGAAAGAAGAAAAGGAAGCAAAGATTATAGAGGAAATTGATCTAGTATCAACGGATGATAATGAAGAAGATTTTACTAAAGAAAATATATTGAAGACTCTTGTGCAATTTGATGGACTATAGAAAATTGGAGATGCTTGGTTGTCCCAACCAACATACAAACAGGATGAGATCACAGACACCTTGGATACTTACATAATTCATAATGATATTGATCTAAGTGAATTGAAAAATGTCTTACCAGAAGTATTGATTGAGAAAATTGAAGATTGACTAAAGGTATTGTTATCTAAGGAAGTAGAAGAAAAAGATGAGATTCAATTGGATTTGGAAGAAAAATGTGGGAATGCATAGAAGGAATTGACTAGGAGCATAAATGAATCAAAGAAATGCATCAAAAGCATAAATAATGTGTATAGGTATTGTCTTTGGTGGCCTAATGCTATCAAAACCTACAGAACAAAGATCAATGCTATTGAGCTTGAGCTAGATTATATTGGAAAAACATATGATATCCTTAACGATAGGGATAGAGTGCAGAAGAAAAGGATCAATTCCTTATAGTATGAACTAGCAGGCATACTGGTATAGAGGGATAATATTATGAAGGCATTTTGGAAAGTCAAAGAGATAATTGAATTGAAACTGGAACAACTTTCTGGTCTTCTCATGGAAGATGAGAAAAATGAACAAAAAATCACTATCTTGGATACTCTTTTGGAAACAATTGATTCGATAGTGATGAAAAAAAATATTTATTTAAACATCAGATTGACAATGAATTCCTAGAAGACATTTCTTTCGAAATCAAAAGAAAAATACAAAGAGATATTTTAGGAGAAGAGGGATTGAGGTAAAGAACCATTTTTTATATCATTTTTTAAGACTATTTTTGTGTAGAAAATTTTTGAACTAAGGGGGAGATAAATCAACCTTCCTTTGCCATTGATGTCAAAGGGGGAGAGAGAACATGTGAAAAATGAAAATCATTACAGCTCAACAAAAAGAGAAAACTACAAAGGATGTTGTTGGTTTTTTACATCATGTGTTGCCATCAATGACAAAGGCAGAGATTGTTGCAAGAATGGAAAGATTGAAGGTGTTGTTATTGATTTCAACTGATCAGCTGGTTGTCTACTAGTTGTTGTATATGTCTGAGGATATTGAGAAAATTGTAATAAAGATATGTTGTAGGTGTTTTATGGTTGCTCTGGTTTTTGGTCTGGATTTGCTCCTATAGTTGTGAAGTTTAGATATGTTGTTCATGGTTGTGAGAAGGTTCTATATTTAGATTCTTGGTTGCTGATTCGTGGTACAGTACAAGTTGTGTTCACCAGTTGTGAACTGTGGTTCTCTTTGATTTTGATTGAGTTCTGGGAGAAATGGTGTTGGTCTGGATTTCTCTTTGATGAAGTCTTATGTCATATGGTTTTAAATTTAAGTTGCCCTGATTGTATTGAAGTTAATTTTGGCGTTTGGAAAGTTCATGCTTAATGGTTCTATGTATTTTACATTGGTGTGGTTGACCTTGTGTGAAATACTAATTTCAAGAATGATGAAGTGTGTTGGATCTATTTGGGTTCCTATGAAGCGTGTGTTTGGGTCGCCCTCATTCTAATTCCACCCAAGGATGTTTTTGCGCCGACCTAATTTGAATTTGGATTTGGATAGCTGACTTTAGATATGTTCTAAAGTTGAAGATGGTATAAATACAAGATGAGTTAGTAATGAAAAGTATACAAGAGCGAAGAAGAAGCACGATAAGAGAAAAGAGAAAGTGTAGTTTTGTGTGAAATTGATTATATTCAATAAGAGTGTGTGTTGAGAGTGTGGAAGATTAGTGTGAAGCTTAATGTTGAGTTTCCAGATGTAGTGAGCAGAAGGCGAAATCTATCATTCATGCAAGTTGATCGAGTGATTGTGGTGGAATCCTTTGTTGCATTTGGATTGTAGTTTCTTTGTAACAAGTATTCTTTGTCTTCTTTGTATCTATGTGGTAGTGAGACCTTCGGGTTGTAGCCCTGTTGAAGAGTGAGTCCTTGTTCTGGACAGTGAGTCCTTATTTCAAGAAGTGATCCTTTTTGTAATCAGTTTTGATATTCTCCATAGTGTGAGTTAATCCTCACTGTGGTTTTTCTCTCATTGGGTTTTCCACATAAATATGGTGTTACTGTGTGTATGTGTTGGATTTGAGTTTCTACATTGGCATTTGATAATTAATCATTCAAGCAATATTACATATTAGTTTTGTGATTGAATTAAAGGTTTAATTTTGTGACAACTAATTCATTCCCCCTCTCAATTGTCCTATTCAAGACCAGGAATCTGAAAGCCTCTAACATCAACCTGATAAAGCTCCATTCTACTCTTTCATATGCTTTCTCGAAGTCAATCAAAAGCATTGCTACCTCCTGATTTGATATCTTACCCACTCCATTGCTTCCCAGCTGGTAATTAAGTTCCACAAAATGTATTTTCCTTTGATGAAGCTAGTTTGAGTGGAGTTGATGAATTTTGGAAGGATATCCACAAGTCTTTTAGCCAAGATCTTAGCCAAAATTTTGTAGGAGACATTCAACAAGGTTATTGGTCTCCAATTCCTGATTAGGGTCTTGTCCCCCTCTTTGGGCAGCAATTTTATTATTCCTTTATTTATGCATTTACCTAGGGAGTGTCTCTCTAAGACCTCTTGATAAACCAATAACAGGTCATCACTGATCCACTCACAAAATGTTTTATAAAAATTCTACTAGGAGCCCGTCCTCTCCAAGAGATTTGTCATTTTGCATGGAATTGATTATAGACTTGATTTATTCTTTGGAAATGTCTTTGCACAACTGGTTTGCATCCTCATGCCCTATTTTAATGGGAATGATATTCTTTATTAAATCCCTTGCTTTAGAGAAACCTTCCCCACCATCTCCAGAAGTGACTAGGTCTTTGTAGAAGTTAAAAGAGAGACCTTTGATGCTTTCTTGTTCAAAGATGGAAAAATATTCCACCTGAACTTGCTCAATGTGTTCCTTAACACCTTTTTCCTTCAATAATTTGAAGAAAAACTTGGAGCCTTTGTCTCCATTCTCCAACTAGTTAAGATTGGAACTAATCCTGAGACCTTGAATTCTAAAATTATGCACCTTCCTCAAGGAATATTTCACAAACTTGAGCTTGATCACAATATCCTCATTATCAAGGTTCTTCTAAAGGTTGTTTTTGGCACGGAGAAGGTTCTCTTGCAAGAGCCCCTCCAACCTTCTCCTGTCTATTGCTTTATTTCTCCCTACTACTTGAAAGATGGAATTCCAGGCCTTTATGTTTAGTTCCCACCTATCAATAACACTTAACCCCTTATACAATCCTTGGTTTATCTTCCTTATGGATAACATGACATCAACACAATCAATATCCTTGAGGAGGTTTGTGTTGAGGATAAATCCCCTATTTGTCTTCGTGCCTCCCTCAGGCCCATTCTTTAGTATAATTTTGACTTTTACAGGATGATGATCCGATAATGTATAAGGATGCACCTCTATTTTGGATCCATCCCTTAGAGGTTCTGCAATGAAATGATCATCATTAAAATAGAACATATCCAGTTAGTGGTATATTCTTTTATTAGCCCTCTGTGTTACACCATGTGAATCAAATTTTGTGAGAGTCCTTTTTCCTCCCTTCTATGAGGTCTACCAACTTCAGTTTGGATTTCATCCTTGACCAAAAGAATTTCTCGTTGCCTTCCCATTCCATATCTACCTCTCCAACCTTTTTTTCTTGATTTTCAATCATGTTAAAGTCTCCACCTAGAATCTGGGGTATATTTTCTAGGTTGCAGAGCCAATTCCAAAGATTGATTCTTTCTGCATAATCATTTGGTGCATATATTGAGTAAAGGCTAAGCCACTCTTGTTTAGTTTGACCCATACCGCCATACTACAAGGGGAAGTCCCTGACTTGACAACATATTGGCTCCAAAATTTAGAAATAAGAATAGTTGCCCCTCCTTTTCCCTTCACATGCTGAGTTACAAAGTGGGAGGCATCCCTATAGATGAAACTAAGGCTGGTTTCTAGATAGAACCCTACGCATTTGAGTTCTTGAAGGAGCACAACATCCTTGTTTTGGCATCAACTGATAAATCTTCTCACAATCTACTTTCTGTCTAGGGACTCCATCCCCCTAATGTTCCATGTTTGCATTTGAGAGTCATCAGATATCAAGGTGGGGTTAGGATATCTTTCAGTTCTGAAAGTATCAAAATATTCGGGCACTTTTGTTTCAACCTCCATTCTTTTTGGAAAGGGGCTTGTAATTATTCCACTTGTTTTCTTTCTCTTTTGATTTGAAAGTGTTTTCATGCTACCTTTCCCAATTGGAATTATAGTATCCTTTTCTTTTCTATGCCTCCCCCTTGGTCTGGGGCTAGTTTCACCTTTGCTAGTTCCTTTTCCACCATTATCACCTTTAATGACCACTTCTTTAACTAACTTTGGTTGGGTGGAATCCCCTAAGGAGTCGAGATACTCTACACCCTTTACAACACTGTTGTCACCCCATGCTTGACCACCCGAGACCACCTCACTCCTACTCATTGAGGTACCATCAGTGCATTGTTCACATGTGTCAATGTGATCAGAAGCATTTTCCTTTCCCACCACATTGATCGGGTGCCTCATAAGAAGTCCATCGGTGATATCTTAATGTGTACAAGTGGGATGGGCTTTGGCCTCAAATGTTGTAACAATATCAACAACTTTATTTGGTCCCTCTTTGTTTTCCACTCCATCATTACTGCCAGCATTGGGTTTTACCAGCTTAAAGTTTTTTATTAAAAAAGTCTGGCACTTTTGTGTTTCAATAGGTTCTGAGTTCTTTTCCAATCCCCTGTTTTTTCCAGAGCTAGTTGTTGTGCATTTTTCTAGCCACCCTACTCTTTTTTGTTAGATGAGTTGGTGTTTAATTCTAGGCTGCTTGAGCCATTTGGGCTATCAACTGTCTCAGCGGAAAATTTTTTACAATCTAGGGCTGCTTCCTTGGGGTGGCACTCATTGTTGAGCCCCAACACATTGTCAAAATCTATGTTGTCAAACTCATGATCCTCCTCAGTCTCCTCAAAAGAATGTGAGGAGTAATCAGAATTATCATCTCCCATTAAGGATTCAATTTCTATTAAGGTGTCCATCCTGTTGGGATTGCTTTGCATGTTTTCGTTGTAATCCCAAGAATTACTGGCTTCACTTCCAAAACTTTACTGTTATCTTGTTTTTCGATTAGGGTTTCCCCTACTTTCCCATCATTGCTATTGTTTACCAGCACCCTGCTTGGAGTTCCAGGGTACAGATTCAAGCTTGATTCTTGGACGAGTTTACCAGATTAGGGTTGGATAGAGGATTTGTCTCCCACACCATCCCTAAAAAAAATTGGGTTTTGCTTGTTGCCTGACATATTAGCCCCTGATTATGGACCCTTACTCCTCCTGGCAATTATCAAGCAGTTTTTCCTCACATAACCCTCTTTGTGGCATAGATAGCATGTGTTTAGTCCACCTAGGATCTCAAGGGAACATTTAGTGCAATTTTCATCTAGGGGGTCAAGGGAACATTTAGGGCCGGGATTTATAAGTCAAATTGTAACTATGTTTTTTTTGACACCATGAGTTGAACATCCATTCGTATTGTCATAAGGTCATTGCAGAATTTGTTTAGATTTGACCTCTACCCATTCACTTGATTGGGATCTCTTTGTATGACAGTGACCCCTTACTTGTTGTTGATGAAAACTATATGTTGACTGTTATCTTTTATGGTTTCATTGCTCTTATGAGGGACTGCCCTAAGGTACTTATGACTATGCTCTTTAATATGGACTATCCCCTTCATCATGATGTCACACATTGTTGATGACTATCCATATCTTCCTGTGATCCTCTTTTATAGCTATTGGGCTCAACCCTTATGGGAGCCACATTTTCTCCACATACTATAATTCTCATAAGTTATCATGTAACTATCCTGCAATGGTTCTTGACCTGTACTTGCACATTCAAAAAAATGTTAGAAAAAATAAGAAGCCCAAAGCTTCTTATGATGAATGGATGATTATTTTTTTCTTGAATCAACATAATGCTGATGTATCTGATCTTGTGATGCTTTTATCTCTAAATTTCTGATATGATGCTTAATAAGAAACATATTGAATGCCTATCTATTTGGTATGTAAGAGTGTTGGAATCTCAAGCTCTAACACACTTCCTTTTGACCCTTTTAGGTACTTCATGTAGACAACAATAGAAATTTGAGGAGGGACTAAAGATGAAGTTGATCAACTATGGGGTCCGTCATTTAGGCAATGACAAATCCCTCCTCTCTTATATGTCATTCCTTTCAGTTATTCAATCTCCTTTTATTATTTTATCATATCAGTTATTCCCACGGCTTGTGTGGGAAACCTATGAACATATTATTTTGCAATGAATATAACAACTATTTTATGCAAAGTTTGAAAATAATCTCACTTTTCTATAAAACAATTGCATGCAATAAACTGAAAATTCTTTCTATAGCATTGTTTGAATGAACATATGAGATCTTTAGCAAAAAAATTGTCTACCTTTCTTCTCTTCAAGGTAGAAAGTATTAGTGTTGTACCATCCTAACTTGAATGGGATGAAAATCAAAATTTAGGTAACAATAATAATATCTAGTTTGTAAAATATGGTATGACTTCTTTATTATTGTATTTTGTTGCTTATAGATTGATTTAAAAAAACTTGTGTTGAATTTGGAGAAAAAATATATGAGGAATTAGGACTTGTTTTTTTTTTCTTGGAAAAGGATTGCTTGTGGCTTGCATTCAAAGGATGATCTCTATTACTGAAATATTGCATATTTCATAAGGTATTTTACCTTTTTTGTAAAAGTACATGTATTCCTTAAATGAAATTATTATTTATCCATGCTCCAACTTATATATGTGTATATGCCTTCATTGAGTAGGTTCATTTTGAAGTTTAGAATTGGATCTAGTTTTGTTGTTCAAATTCTATTATAGGTTTTTTTTTTTTTAAATTGTAGATCCACACTAAAATTATGGTAAAAATTTATCATAATTTTATGTAAATGAAAAAGTGTGATTTCCTTATGCTTGGAGTCTAAAGGCTATAATTATGTTTTTTGAAATTTTATAATTTAAAATTTGGAGAAAATATTAGGTGTGGTAAAAGTGGAATTGAATTGCATGGTTCTTGATATTTGTTATCAAAAAATAGTATTTTTGAATTTTAGACCATGTTAAACCTTTATATTTTGTGGGATAATATTTTTTTATGAAAACATTTAATTTTATCATTTGGAAATGTGTGTCATACTATAAACATCAAATTTCACATGTCAAAACCATTTTAAGTATTTTAGTCCATTAGGGTTAGGATGAGATCAAGAGTTAGGAGTAGAGTGGAATCTCATCACCCACTTAGATTGAAATGAAACCCAATAGATGTGGTATGTAAGAGGATAAAGCATACAAAAGAAAAAAATTAATGGGATAAAAAATAAATAAATATAATTAAGATATGATATTCTTCTAGTAATAAACATCCTACTAAAGGTTCATGAACAATAGTGAGTGACATTATCACGATCCCTTTGTAAATGTTAGAATTTTTTTTGAAACATTATCAAAATCCTTTAATTTGATTATTAAAAATATTATTGAGGATATTCTATTGTAGATAGGGGCACACTTCTCAAATCCATGTTCTCTTAACACCATTGTGATGACACACTAAATCTTATATTTAGTATCCTCTTCCTTCAAATTGTCAAGTCATGACCTATATCAAATAGGTGTATGTGAATATCATGTGTTGCAATTGGTTGTTAGTGTCATTCCTCATTATATGTAATTGGTTTGTATCATGATTGCAATGTGCATGTTTAGTAGACATATTTTATATGATTGGATCTTATATCATACATATATCTTATTATGTATGCATTTGTAAAATTATCCTATTGGATACCTCCCAGTTTAAAGGGGTGGGGCTTAGGGTCCCGAATGATTAGGTTGTTTTTATCACTATCCGAGCCAATTGGATAATTTGTAATTATTTAGAGAGAATGCATAGTTCTTTTGGTTCTTTTGTTATATATATTCATTGATAAATTATTCATAAATATATAATTGAGGATATTTTTAGTTTTATGGATTGTTTTTTATGTGTCATGAACTATCTTTACATAATATTATGTAGACTATTGGTTGGCTAGACTCTTGCACGTTCCCTCAATTAGATGTTATTTCTCCCATTTGAGTTGTTTAAGATAAACAAGATGATAATAAATATGCTAATGATGTTTGGGACCCCCTATGGAAACTTCAAACCTTTCTAATGTATAAGGAAAACCAATTGATGAGGACCTGCCTCCTCCCCACTCTACTACTACTATCATTGCTTAACATTCTTTCATAATTGTGTTTTTATTTTATGCTCTAGGCTATAGTCTCATTTGGGATTTCAAGATGTGGCTATTTATACGCATCCTTTTTTCATCAATATCCGTAACATTATATTTAATTCTAGTAGGATATACACTATTCATTAAAAACTAAAAAGAAAAATTAAAAAATATTTCACAACAAATTTTTTATTTTCTTTTAACTTTTTATTTTTATTTTTCTTTCTCCAATATTTTTTCCTTTTTTCTTTATACAATACATATAAGGAATAATGATTATGAAGGGGAAAAATCATCTCTCAATTTGTGGCAGAATAATTTTTTAATGATACAAAATTTAATTGGAAGAAAATTTTAGTGATAGCTTTAGAATATTCATCCATTATATATATATATATATATATATAGAGAGAGAGAGAGAGAGAGAGAGAGAGAGTTGCATACCTTCTGACCTCTCTAAATTAATAAATAGTGGCAAAGAACAAACAAATCACACACACGCACACAATATTAACTCTTGAATATTATTACTTTATATATACATATATTTATGATTTATAGATATCTACATTTATGATTTTATAGATTTAGATTTATTATTTTATATATATTTACAATGGTCAATAATTTTATATATTTATATGATTGTATGGTTTTATACATTTAGATTTATCACTTTATATATACTTACAAAATTAAGATTTCTACATATAAAAATAATGCAACATTAATTTATTAGTTTAAATGATTGTAACTTTTAACTTATATAACATGTAAATAATTATCTTCAACTATATTAAATGATAAAACATTTTTTTCAAAATTATGTACATAAATATATATCATTGGATAACATTTTTTTCTTAAATATATTTTTTTTCATTTTCTAGTATGAAAAATACATATATTTAAATCTAAAATAGAATTAGATTGATAAATAAATAAAATAAAAAAACTCCACTTTTTAGAAAGATGATTGAGATGAAGTAAGATATGTAGTGTTAGATTAAACTTGATGAGTTAAATCATTAGATTTTAGTAATTTTAATGTAATAAAATTAATGATAATATTTTTATTTTAGATGATGATGTCATCTTTTAACTAATTTTTGTCACCTCATTATTTTTATGGCATCCTTCGTAGAAGGCCTATTTTACATGTAAATTTTCTCTAATATGATTTTGATGGTTGATTAAGTTGGAATCACTAGTGGAATGCTTGTCAAACTGAACCTTATGGATTAGTGGTTATGATTATTCATGCATGTTTCTTGTTACATTGCTATACAAATAAGTAGAAAATTAGATTAAATATGAATTTATAGAATTTGTAGATTTTGAACTTTTTATTTTGAGGCTTATTAATGTTATAACTTAATGTTTCAATCCACTAAAAAAAACACTTTAGTAAAGGGTGCTATTACATGTTTGTTGTTAGACCCTTTTAGGCTTGCATTGGCTTAGCCATGCAGAGTAGCCTTCAAACTTGTAAACCTTGTCTTTGTTTTGGAGTTTGAAATTTAATATTAAGGGTCAAATGTGTTAGTAGGTGCATGTAAAGGAACCTTTTGACATTTTCAATATCAAATTTAGAATTACCAAGAATCTCACTATTCATTTGAGGTCTTGTGTGCTGTTTAGAATCACTTGTTTTATTAGGGGTAGTTCTACTAATGAAAGGATTGATTTTAGAATAATCAAGGACAATTCGCCACTAATAACAATAGCAATTCTAATCAAGAGTGTTGATCCTAAGGTAATGAATACTTCCTAACATTTTTCAAAAAACAAATCCTAAAGAAAGATTAATTGTTAGGGTCTACCTTATTCCCCTATCAATTTAGTTTGATAGTATTTCATGTTCTTTGTTAGCGGTTAGAGGAAACTCTACCATCTCACATGGTCAACATGGTGATGTCATCAAATAGTAGAGTTGACACTTTTACTTGTATAGATGTGCTTTGTGCATTGACACCATGTACTAGGAATGTCATTCTATTGTATCACAACAATTTTAATATAAAAATGTATATTATGACACATTTATATTACAATTGTATCATCAAAATTTTACTTATATTAATCATTGAAATCATAAAACATTAGAATAATAGTTTCATGGAGTGGGTGGCAATATTAAGAATACAGCTTGAGGCTTAAAATATAATAACATGTGCATATCCTAGCATTTATTAAAAACTAACTTTTAAATTACGACTCGGCGTAAGTAATGCAACCGACGTTACGTCGAGCCTCAATAGTTTATACGCGACTGCTTCAAAATCTAAGATGACAAACATTTTTTCATCCATTCAGTGTCACAAATGAATTAGTTGCAAGCTTGTGGCGCCTGCCAATGGTTTTTTTAACGATACAGCTAGGGATTGGAGGAATGACATGCTTATATATAGCTATAGTAGTTGGTTGTATTTAACTTGCGCTGTGGAGCAGCAGTTTTTTGATCTCTTCAGCTGGAATATCATTTCCCATTGATTGCTGCCAAAAATCCAAAGTAAGGCCATTTACCAGTATTAGGGCTTAAGCTTATGAGCAGGAAAACGAACTCAAGGTAAAATAAATAGTACCTCTGCTTGAAAAACGTCAAGGGAAAATCCATTGAAGCAGCTTATGACAGCTTGGTTGACATCAAGACCAAGTACATGTAGTGCTTGCATTGTGGAGAGAAGCAAACCAGGCTTTCTGGAACAGAACATGTGAATATTCAAGGCCTTGCCTTCTCTATTCCTCACTTCCACCTGCAAGTATAGAGAATATATCAGGAATGAGGAAACATTAATCGAAAACGACAATTAGAGAATCAATAAAACTTGTTTTAATGAATAAGTGCCTATTATCAATTTATAAAATAGTATTACACAAACTAAAAAATGGATGAAAAGAATCACACTCCAAGAGCCCAAACGGAACAGCTTGAAATGAAACAACATTACATAAAACTTTGGCAACATTTTTTCACTGAAATTCGCATAAACCTATTCAAAACTTAACCAGAATATAAAGCAGAAACGAAGATTTTCTTTGTACATAATGAGAGGATGGGTGATAATAGTTGCATCAAGCATTTTATCTCAGTCAAATAGGATATAGATGCACCCTCTTCATTTGGAGCTTCTTTACTGCTAGCTATGATTTTCACAATGAACCCAAAAGGTTCAGTCATTCTAAGTAAGACATTTACAGAGAGGAATATAAGGGCATTATAATGCTTGGAGAGGGGAAGCTGATCGTTCACAGTTGTCTACCACTTTAGTGGCAGCTTTCTCTTGGGATACACTACTTATTTGTTTAAATTTGTTTGTACTCTTGTGATTTTGTCTATTCAGAATTAGATACCTTTGGTACTTGACATGGTGGAAATGATGTATTGTTAGTGATTCCACTGTCCTCTTTTTGTTCTGTTGTGGACATTAATATGAACTTCTAGATTCTCTCAATAAATGAAGTACAACTCTGGCTCACCTTTGCTGGCTGTGTGTCCGGATTAAGTAGTGAAAGATGAGAGTCTTTCTTATCTCCAGAGAGAGAAGTCAGGTGTATAGGTGTGAAGCGATGGGACTTTGAGGAACCAGGTAGATAAGGAGCCTCTGAAGATGGCATCAGCTCATTATGCAGTTCATTAATACGTTGAAGAAGCTCATTCATGTAGTCAACAGCATCTCCCAAAATTGAGGCCCTGTCCATCTGTTTAAAAAAAATGAAAAGCCCAGAGTTATGGTTATGGTTGGTTCACGGTAAGGAGCTGTATTTACTATGTAGCAAACTTTTCAAACTTCTACACATATCTGATGTTTAGAAAATAGAAAATGGCAGACAAGCTGTTCAGTCACCTACTGGACATTTGTTTAGAGAAACTTCCCCAAACACCTCTCTATGGGAATATTTACTCAAGCCATTTGTTTTGATCCTTGAAACCTCAAACCCAGAATACTACTACATAGAAGCTTACCAGTATGTGCTTTTGTACTCTGGATATACAATAACATTCATCTAAAGGACAACTCTCCCTTAACTGATCTCTTAGAAGGAGGACCACTCTTAGGTTTTCTGAGTCATCATAGGAGACAAAGAGAATGTCTGTTTTTGGAAATTAAATTACTCTGCATCTTATTATCTGTACAAAAAGGTACTCTATTTGAAGCATGGGCTAACCACAGACATAAAGAATTGTCTATAAGAAAATACCATCTACTGCAATGCACTGCACAACTCCCAACCAAAAAAAATTAAACAAGTTACCCTGATTAATCAGGCAGAGGAGATCACCATACCAGGCAAACTAAATTTCATTGATCTTAATGGAAATTTCTGCTGGCAAACCCTGCTAACGGCCAACTTTGTAGCTCAATTCTAACAAACATGGCCAAACTAGAGCTTTAAACATTCACAGCTATAGGCATACTTACCTTGGAGATCTTGGGCACCACTGAACGAAGCATCAAGAGGCGATCGTTCACCTTCTTCCTCCTCCTCCTTTCTGCCATGAGATTCTTAGCAGAAAAACAGTTGAGATTCTTCTTCCCTTTGCTGTTACCAACACCAACTTTACCCAAATCAGAATTATTAGCCCCCCCTTCAAAACCGACGTTACCAAAGACACAGTGCTGCTTCTCATTCCTACCATCTGCAGATTTCCCTCCATTAATTGCAACTAATTCACCCACTTCCCCATATCTTTTCTCTCTCTGCTCATCACCATTAATGCAAGGAGAAGCCTCCACACTTCCAAACCCTAATGAAAAACAGCCCTGAACATCATAATTTCCAATACCATTCATCATCCCATTAATATTGTTCAGCATTAAGCTTAATGGGGTTGGTGGGTAAGCCAGAGATGACCTCAAAAGAGCCTCTTGATTCCCTTGACTGGCGTCAAATGCTGGAGAATAATAACAGCATTCTTTCCCTGTGAGATAATCATGATTGTAACTGTAGTTCCACTTGGATTCTTCTTGTTCTCCATGAAGAGCAGTTGCTGCATTAAACAAAGATAAACTCTCGTCTACAGAGTCAAACCAAGCCATTTGTATAAAGTTATAAATCCTTTTGGGTGTGGGGGCAGATATATCCTATGATCTTACTCGTTTGCAAAAGCTTACATCTTTTGAGCACCTAATTCCCACTCCATTTCAAACTCGCCCTGATTTCTCGCGTGCAGCGTTGGAGCGTTCTTTATGTTCGAGTTTCTTCTCAAGCTTCTACGAAAGCTTTAACGATAGTTGAAGACTAGGGTCAATATTAACTCGAGAGAACTGGCCATCCCTTAACACGTACATTTCCACATGCGTAGGCATAAATTTACAAAGAAGATTGGATGCGTGATATTCAAGGAATATTTTATTGTGCTTATTTTAGTACTGGTCAAAGTTGTATTCTTCTCATATATGCTAGGCCAGTGGAAAAAGCATAGATTGATTTTTATTTTTTATTTATTTATAATGAATATATCAATCAAGGCTGCAACTTGATATTGGATATATCAGCCATTATATTAATGAATAATCCAATCACTAGAAAGTTCTTCATTTTAGAAGACAAGAGAATTTATTTGTGTAAGAGAATAACATTTTGGTGTAATTTCTCGTGTGGTCAAGGGTATTGTAGCATGAATTAAGTTCAACTATTCGATTAAGAAAAATGTTGAGATGACAATCAATTTTTGGAGGGCTAGTGTTTTCTTTGGAAGATAATTTTTTTTTTTCTAAGTTGTTCTAGGTTGATGGCTTCTTGGTTTGGTTAAGCAATTTCAAACTCATGTAAAATGGGCGTTATTAAATTTGCTTTGACCCTAGTACAAATAAACTTGATAGTGGGAGAAAATGAAGGAAACACATGATTTACTTTAGATGCTTGTCATGTGTTGTTCTTGTGTTTTTCTTGGACATGTTAGCAAGGAATTTTCACCACATGATGTCACCTTGAGTGTAAATGAATTAAGTAAATGCTTTGATCTAAATGTAAGAAATAGATAGCTATCCTACGTTTTTTGTATTTCTCCAAGTTGAAAAGTGAACTAATTAGCTAATGAAATCAAATGAATCTAAATACAATTTAAGAAAAAAATCCATTTTGATTTTGATTTTGATTGATTTAATTCATTGATTGTCTTGGGCCTCTACTAGCAAGGGCTTTTCACTTGTCTTATCTTGTTGGCAATAGTTTTTTGAGATGATTTTGAGTAAATATGCTAAATTGAAACTAAATCTATACTTAATTTAAACTATCTAATGGAACAACACAAATAAATTTTATCTAGCTATTTAAAAATCACAATATAGTGATAAAACATCATCAATTTGGACAAGATTGAAGCTAATAAATCATTTTCTATTCTAATATTGTGAACATGAAAATTTAATCAAATCAATTAGGCTAGAAATCAACTAAGAAACAAAGCAATTGATCTAATTAAGTCATATTCCAATGAAATTTGTGTAAATACTAAGAAAGATTAAGGAAAATATGAAATAACAAAGCTAATTCAATTCAAAAGCCTAATTAATGAAAGAAAACCTCATCCCATTAGGGGGTAATGTTGGATCTGATGTGGAGTGCTTAGTCCCAAGCCTAATCCATGTTGAATGATGCAAATCTTGATGAAGGTTGGATGAATGGATATCAATGGTGATTCACAAAAGGGTAATTGGTCTCAAAAGGTGATTGTAAAATCCAATATAGTGTAGGTGCTTAAATGTTCGTGGATACAAATTCATGTAAAATGAATACTATTTATAGACTTTTAGAAGGAATCAATGGTTTCAAATGTTAAAAATGAAGGAGAGAAGATGGCATGGATCAATGATCAAATCAAGGATTGAGATTACTCAATGAAATAGATCAATGATATTAATAAAGGGTTCAAATTGCTTGAGAAAAATACAATCCCTTAATTTTAAGAGCATGTGGGAGATATTTTCATGTAGAGGGAAATTTTTGAATTCAAATTGGAGGAATATTCCTCGAGAATATTCTTGCAATGATTGGATGAAATTAGAAGAAATTAGTCAATTAAATAATTAAGAAATTATTTAATTGTGCAAATGGAGGGAATTTAGATCTTTAATTAAACAATTATAAATCATTCAAGATCAAAGTGGGATTTAGGACATTTAATTAAACAATTTGCATCATTCAATCAAATGAGAAGACTTAAGACTGTATTTAATTAAATAATTTGCATTATTTAATCAAATGAGATGAAAATTAGCATGAAAAGGTGAATTAATCAAACAATATTAATTATCTAATTAATAGGAGGAATTGGTGAATTTAATTAAACAATTGACATTATTCAATGAAAATAGGTGAATTGGGAGAGAAATAGTGTTAGTAATTGAAATCATATGTGTGATATGATCAGGACATTGTTAAGTGTACAAATATAATCTTTGTCAAAGAACTAATATAATAATTCAAAATAATGAACAAATTGGAACCTCACACCTAGAAATCAATAAATGGGATGTGAGACCTACCTTTCCAATACTAGGGATTTATATGACTTATGTGATTTTTGTGTTATTCACATGGATTTTTTTTTATTATGGGATGCTTTGTTATCATAGATTTTGGCTTTAACACATTTTTATGTTACCATGTACACATTATACTCATGCATGTATGCTTATCCTCATTGAATATGGTTTTGTGGTAATATGTAGATGATCAAACTAGCTTGTGATGACCTTGCTTATTGTTATTTTATGAGTGAATGATTTTTATGATTAGATGGATTATGATGGTTATCACATGTGCATTTATGTTCAATTATCTCTGAAGTTGATTTTATTAATGTTATGATTTTTGTGGCATGGAATGAATGTATGCAATGGAATGCTTAATTTTGAGATATCAATAAAGAGATATCACATGTTGTTATATTTCATGCTTCAATTTTAATTATTGATGATGGATTAACTATTGCAATTTAGTGTGTAGGTTTAGTCCATGGCCAGTGGGCCTAGAGAAACTTCAAGGTAAGAAATGTACATTACTTATGAAGACGACCTAACATAATTGGAGAGGTAAAGGTCTTATTGTTGTGATTATTTTGTGATGTGGATATTATTCATAATGTGCTAGTATGATTGTCCTTGACAATGTTCAGTGTTATGTCTTGTGTGAGCTTGGGTGTGGGTGTCATGAAGTGGTAATGGACCATTGTGTGAGTTGAAATTTAATTGCATGTTAAACCCAAGTTTTAAAGGCTGATTTAATGTGTCTAATTTATGTATTAATGGTTTTTCATGACCCTAGGTCATAGGTCTTGGACTTAGGAAAAAATTTATGAGCTTAAAAGTTAATTTTCATGTTTTATGACCCCCTTTTTGGAGCCTTTTTTTAATTTATGATGAGATTCAAAATTTAGTTGATTCACGTGGCTTTCAAGCATGCCAAAAGAACCTAACACCAAAAGTGTGAAGGGTTGAGTTTGTGGGAGATGAGAGATCAATTATGAAGGTGACACTTGTCACCTTCACAATTGAAGATGGAGGATTAGGGCTCCTTGATGGGGTTTTGTTTTTGAAAGGTTTTGGCATTGGGATGGATTCATTCTTATTGATTTGCTCTTGCTATCAACTTTGAGGAGAGTGTAGAAGATTGTTGGGTGAAGAGAGGCTTGGAATTGCTATTGGTTTCTTCTCCAATTTATTACCAATTTGAGGTTAAATCAGGTTGCTGTTTCTCCCTTAGGCTTCTTTATGAAATATATGAGAATGCATTTCTTCTTGTAAAAAAGTGGTGTTTTATTTTGTTGGTTTGATGTGTGTTGTGTTTATGTGTTGTGAAATGGAAGAAAATCTACCATATTATGGTGATTTTACTTCTTGTTTGGGATTTGAGTAGGAGAGATGTCCCTTTGAGGGGATTTGATTTAAGGGGTATGAGTACCCATATTATTCATATATATGACAATGTGAGAAATACTATGGGTTGAAGATCATGGCATTGTGTTGAATGGTGTGTGATGGAGAATGAGTTGTGGGAGTATGACTTTGGAGGAATTTTAATATGTGAAAATTTGAAGGAGTTGTATGGTTGGTTATGCAAGAATTTTTTGCTATTTTCCCCTCATAGTTGATGTCCCTACTCCCCCTTTTCAAGGCTCTTGTAGAAGATCCTTTGTGTTATGTCATTCGTGTTGTTAATGACTTGTATATGTGATTGTTTGTTTTGAGTTGGGTGTAAATGTGGTTGGGAGATGTTTTGTAGTTGTTTTCATATATGAAGTTGTTATAAAATGTCATGTGTTATAAAAATCATGCCACATTTGGGTTTCCTCTAGCTTGGGGGTGGGTTATTTTAGCCCTATGGTTGGGAGGTGAGATCCCATTGGTTATGGAAATATTATTTTTTGTTTATGTGTAGGAAATTAGCTCAAAAAGAAGGTTAATTATGGGGAGGTTTTGGCTTGAGTTTACACATTTCTACAGCTAGTGTTGTAGCAAGATGTGTTGTTGTTATTGGTTGAGTAGGTGAAGGCTTCTATGAGTTTTTCTTGCAAACTTTCCTTCTATTGTAAAGAGTTTCACACAAGGAAAATAGTAAAGAAAGTTAAATGTGTAGATTGTAAATGCGCATCAAGAGTAATTGTATTTAATTGTATAAAGCCTCCTTGTTTGAAGTAAAGTTGTATTGTTTAAGAAGGCTAAGAAATGACCATTCTGTAATGTATTTTGCAATTGTAATCTCCATAGAAAATTTATAGAATAGCTAGAAACCTCCAAAATAACGTGGTTAAAATATGTTAGTGGAATGTAGAAGAATATAATATTGGTATGATTTTAAACTTGCATCTTATTATTTTCCTCGTAAGAAAATAAGTTATATCTAGTCACATTGTGAACTAGTTGTAGTAACCCAAAAAAAATATGCATGTTACATTTTGATGTATTTACTTTAATACTTATGCATTAGCAAAATGCACAAAATATAATATTGTATCTCCAGGTTCTTATAAGTCATTGTGGGTTTCCTTTTATAAATTGAATGACATGAAGTAAACATTGGATATGAACTTTCTTTTAGATAGTACTATGGTGTGCTTATTGTAAGGAAAATATGAATTCTTTCTTTCAAACACGCCAAAATGGAAAAGTGCTTATTGTAAGGAAAATATGAATTCTTTCTTTCAAACACGCCAAAATGGAAAAATGCTAGTATAGGAGTTTCCTCCTTCCTATCAATCATGCTTTGTTTTCTGCCTTGATCTAATATTGCAAGAGAAAACACAAGAAAAAAAATGGCACCTCATTCCATTCAAAATGGACGTGAAGATATAATTTTAACAATAGTGAAATAAATTGAAGCAAGTGAAGATTATTAGTGGCATTTATATTATAGGTGTAGACATCCGAATTTGACCATTTCTATATGGTCAAATTCATCCCCTTTATTCGTCTATTTCATATCCCCCATCAATATTAATTAAATGATTTATTTAATTAATATTCCCCCTTTTCCTAAGGTTCGTAAGGTATTTAATTTAGTAATTAAATAATTTACCTTTTACCCTTTTCTCTCTAAATTAAGTAAATACATAAATTTACTTAATTGAGTCATTTGGCCTTTTGAATTTAAATCAATTTTTAAATTCATATTTTTCTCTCTCCTTGTCCCATCCTCCATAATCTCCCTTTAATCTGGATTAGTTTAATTAATCCATGATTAAGATGTGCACACCCTTAATCAGGATTAATGTCACATCCTCCATAACTTGCAACTTATCCTTAACCCTTCATTAGCCTCCTTAATCATATGATTAGGTCAACCTAATCCACATGCCATTTATGGCATACCTCCAAGTCAACCATCATAAATGCTTTCTCCATTTGGACAAGGTAACATCTTCCCCATGTGAATTAAAAATTTGCATTTATTCCTCCAAGGCTTTCCTCTTCCCCATGTGGATTATTGAGGAATTTTAAATTTCTCATATGTCACATCTCCCACATGGGGACAAGGACCTCCTTTATGAGGAGATCTTGTCCCAATCCCAAGGTACTTTCAAGTACCTCCCCATCATCTTCCTCCTTTAAACCTCATTGCCACATGGAAAGATGTGAGGGCTTGTGAGTTATCAACTCACCATAGCCCTTCATCTTGTCCATAGTGGCTAAATCCTAACCCTCCATTTCTTAGAGGCATTTCCCCTAAAATTAGAGGATTTTGACCTCATTTTCATTCATTCACACATTCAAGCAATCAAGTATTCAACATTCAAGCACTCAACTTTTACATCCTCCATTGCAACAACTTTCAAGCTCACTTTGCATCCATTTTGTGCACTTATCCAAATACCCACCTTCACCATTGCATCCCCCATTGCATTTACATTATTTTACATCTAGTTTCATGTGATTTTCCATTCGAAGGAGAACATAAACGATCAAATCAATAGGGCTAACCAACCAATCGACTTGGGCAAGGTAAGTCATTTGTTTTCATCTTTTCTTTGTTCAAGTTTAACTAGCCCAATATTGAGGTGTTGTTTAGTGTTTTTCTTCCTTTGCATTTCATTCATTTTGCATTATTTTAGGGTAGAAATCATGCTGCACACATTTTTGGGACACCCGATGGGACCCATGTCACTGGTCTTTTCTTTCACATTCTTTGTTGTTTGAGTTTTGTAGTTCAGGTTTACTCACAGGGGTGAATCTGCCCTAAATGGGAGAATTTGCACCTCATAGGGGTGAGTTTGCATCGAAAAATAGGTGAATCTACAGAGACAAGTGAACTCGCTCACAATAGAGGTGAATTTGCATCTAGAAAATTTTCCCATTCCTAAAGTTTAGGAAAATTTGCAACCCTTAGATGAGTCTTCTTGAAATAGAGGGAAATTTTCCTCTTGCAAAGTCACCCATTTGACAAATTTGGGTGAATTTGCTCCCTATCTAGGAAATAGGTGAATTTACACTTGCAAAGGGGTGAATTTGCTTTTGGTTTCTAAGACAGGCGAACTTGTTCTAAGTGTAGATAGGCGAACTTGAGTAGTAAACAAGCAAATCTACTCAATATAGGGGAAAACTTTCCTCCAAGAATAGGTGAATTTTCCTAGGTATGTGCAGGATCATCATGGTAAAAACAAGCCCTTAAGTGGCAAAAAATTAAGAAAAATCAGTGTTAGGCAACTTGACATAAAAATTTGAATAAGTTATCTATATTATTTCAAAAATATGTAAGAATAGAATCTGTAGAAAATTGAATGTAGTTTCTAAACTACTAGATTTATTTAAAACAAAAATCTATTTGGTGAAAATTTGAAATTTCAATGCTGTAGTACTTAAATTTCAGGGAAAAAATAAGTAGGTGTCTGTCTGACCACCCTAACCACAATAAAATGATAATATTTTTTATAAAATTTTAGATATAAGTAGAGGACTCATGTCCTAATGTGATGCATAAATTTTTGTAATTTGTTTCAAAGTAAATAATTAATTATGAATTTTTTATTACAACTTTTAAAAAATATAAAAACTCATATTTCTAACCACCTTAATTTGATCAAAACTTCATGAAATTTATTTTTTATTTTTTTAATCCTATAGTATGCAAAGCATAGAATGTGGCGCATGTTTCAGATTCAAAAAATGTGATACCATTTGAAAGTTACAAATTTTTTTTAATCAGCCTATCAATCAGGACTTTAGTCATAATTCAAATAGAAAATGAATAATAATTATTTATTAAATTCAAAGTAAAGCATAATTTATATTAGTGGAAAGCTGAGAATCTCCTTTAAAAACCCTTTTCATTTCATCAATTTTGGGTAAAAAAAAGTTGTCAGCCACATACCCTACACATACCCATCATATCGCCACTTTTTGGCCCATTATGATCCTACACATACCTGCCTCAAACAAAGGTGAATATGAGGTAAAACAGAGACCTAAACTTTCTATTTCTAGTTTTCGTTTGGCTTCGTTTTAGGTACTAACTTGCTAACTTGTTTATTTTTTAGTGTGTCTTGTTTTTAACTAATGTTTTGTGCAGTTATTTCTCATTCATCCAAGGCCGAAGGTTCAAAACTACTAACATTTTCTTGCAGAACGATCAGTCCCAACTCTTTTAGTTTAGTTTGCTTGTTATTTTTCATACTAGTTAGGCACATGTAGACTTAATTATAGGGTCAATAAACCTTGTTTTCTATGCTTGAGAGTGACTGTTGATGTATCCAATCTCCTTGCGCCACTTGGTGATCTTGGGTGACAAGAAATCATAGTTACTCTAATCCATTTATGTATACCTAGGAGGTGCTAGTACGTCTAAGCTCTCCCCTTGTGCTATGTGCGAGCCTAGGGACTAGCCGAAAACATCTAGTATCTTCTTCTCTTAGTGGGACCTACTTGGGGATTTCATCACCCCAAGGGACGATCCCAACCATGTGTTACCGACAAGGTATATAAAGGGGGGAGAGCGAAAGTTGTAACTCAATCTAGCCACGTTGTGTCTAGTGGAGCGTCAAAGCTAGGGTGATACCTAGATAAGACGTGAAGAGTTCGTCTAAGTTTCTAGTACTTCATTGGGGCTCCTGAATCACACTTGTGATGGGTTGGTGTTCACAGTTGTGCCCCACATACCGTGCGTATATCGGGGACTCCCTAGATAGCCTTGTTTTGCCTAGATAAAGACCCGTGTTTTAGCCACGGCTTGGTGTAGTGCAAGGGATGTGCACCATACCCCGAAGTTACTCACTACATACTCCCTTGGGTTGAGATAGGAATCCTCGTGGTGGATTACGATAGTCTCTGAGTGAGAGTGTGAAGGTGAGCCCATGGTGTTTGTTGATGACCTTGTGCCACTGGAATGCTAGCTATCTGCCTTCACGAGAAAGGGTGATCCAAAGAACCACCCTATATCACAGAGTATTAACTTTGGGTTGTCTGCTCAAGGTGGTGGGCCTACATCGAGTTTGTAATCCCATATCACTAATTATAGGATTGTGTTGTTTGGAGTGTCTTCTCTGTGTGATACTAGTACATTTTGTTTTAGTTGAGTTAGTTTTACCTTTTTTCTATTGTTTGCTATGATTTTTCCCTTTTCCACAGTTAGTCGTTCCACATCTAGTCCAATCTAGGTCAGTAATTTTGGGTGAACTTTCCTTTGACAAAGGAGAATTTTCCTGTGGGTCACTTTTTTGGGTGACCTCATTTTTTCCCATTTTCTAGGAATAGGTGAATTTTCCTCTTTCTAGGGTGAACCTATTGCCCATAGGGGCGATCCCATTTTTGGTTTGAGTCATTTTATTAGTCGTTTCTTGCCAAATTCACCTGTTGTCTAGGAATATGCGAATATGTCTCTATCAGAGGTGAATTTGTTGTCAACAGGGGTGATCCCATTCTTGGTCTGAGTTGTTTTTGTTAAGTCATTTTCTATCGAATTCGCCTATTTTCCCAAAATAGGAAAAAATTTCCTTATCAAGGGAAAACCCACTCTTAGTCCAAGTTAGTTCACCATCCATTTATCTCTCAAATTTTCCCATTTTTGAGGAATAGGAAAATTTTCTATCATCTTGGGTGAATTTTCTCCCTAAACCGATGATTTTTCCTCTCTGTTCGAGTCTTTCTCCATCCGTTTTGAGATTTAGGCAAGTTTGTTTGTTGAACGGGCGATCCCATTTTTAGGTGAATCTATTCCCTACTCGTACCATTCAAGAAATAGGTGAAGTTATCACCCTGTTAGGAAATTTTGCAAATCAAGTATGACTGTTTACATCCAATTTGAGCGAATTTTTCAAAGTTTTGGGAAAAATTACTAGTTGTTTAGGATAATTTGTCACTTTTTTGGGAAAATTTTCTAGTTGTTTAGGTGAATTTGTTACTGTTTAGGAAAATTTGTCACTGGTTTAGGAGAATTTGTCATTGTTTGGGTGAATCTACTCCTTGTTTAAGCGAATATGCCAGCTTTTTGGGAAAATCTACTCCCTGTTTAGGAAAATTTGTCATTGGTTTAGGTGAATTTGTCATTGGTTTAGGAAAATTTGTCTCTAGTTCAGGCGAATTTGTTACTGTTTTGGGTGATTCTGAAACCTATTTAAGCGATTTGACTACTTTTTAGGTGAACTTGCTAGATTTTTAGGCAAACCTAACTGTCAAAATCACTTGTTTCCTGCCTTGGTCAAAGTTTGGGTGAGCTTTCTCACCTAGATAGGTGAATTTTCTTAGCAAAATCACCTGTTTCTTAAGTCATCCCTAATTTGGTGAATTTGTTCCCCTAAATAGGAAAAGTTGGTTGGCATAGAGGCAAATTTGCTCACTAAGGATAGGCGAAGTTGTTATACACAGAGGTGTATCCATTTCCCATATAAATTCCAGAGAGTGAATCCTTAGGACCACTAAAAGCTTGTTGTTTTCCAAGTCATTTACCACAATCAAAAAAATTTATCACCTTCCATTTGTTCGTGATCTTGACTTTAGTCTGTTTGCATTTTCCAAAGGTCATCCATTCATCATCCAAATCATATAGGAATATCTAAGAACATCTCTAGGTTGCATATCCATCATCATTTTCTCAATCAAAATCCCCTAAACTTCATTTTAGAGGTTATTATCCAAATTAGTTTAGGTATCTGAATCTGATCATCATCATTCGCATCTACTTAGGATTGTCATCCATCCTGAATCAGTTATCATCTTTGGGCCAATCAATCCATTTCCATCTTGAGGTGGATTCAGTGTCATAATCATTTGTTGGTCCTCCAGTCCAATCAATCAATACCTTAAAGTCACATAGGGTGATTTCTGAACTTGGTTTAGAATCCCTTTTCATCATCCTATCTAATCCATCATCTAATATTAGTAATCATTTTATTTTACCAATCGATCTAGTCCAATCCAATCCAATCCAATCATATCCTTATCTAATCATTCAATCTACCAATCCTTCATACAATCCTATCCATCCTTCAATCCTCACTTAGATCATCTCTGCACTGCATCTTAGAGTGTAGCTTCATCTTAGTTCACCTGGTAGTTTTGAACTTTCATGCCCGTTCAAACCCAATCACAACCAAAGAAACTAATGGTAGAACAACAAGGTCAAGGTTCCCAACCTAACATCCCCCAAGATCCCAACAACGGTGCCTCATTGCAGTTCAATACCGATGTCCAGAACACTTCACCACCTAGTAATGAGAACATGGTAGTTTAGCCTAAAGTCATGGTTGATGAGTACCTTAGTAATCTTGCCAATGTTCAGATGATAGATTACCTCCTCAACGAGCGTGGGGACAAGATTCTCACCACTTTACTCATGAAGGGGATCAAACCACCACCCAATTTTGACATGATGCAATATACTTGCACCTAGTCTCTTCCAATGCCTCAAGACTCACATACTTCACAAAACGTTCTAGGAAATTCGTATATTCCCGAGGGTCCACCCATAGATAATTGGTATCAACTTGGGTTCAAAAATACCGTGAACCCCGTGATGTATCAAGTCACAAGTTACTCTTGCACTCCGATCTTGAGAACACAACCTGATCCAAATGACCCCCTTGCTTATGGAATGTCATA
Source organism: Sequoia sempervirens (assembly GCA_007258455.2). Taxonomy (NCBI): domain Eukaryota; kingdom Viridiplantae; phylum Streptophyta; class Pinopsida; order Cupressales; family Cupressaceae; genus Sequoia; species Sequoia sempervirens. Next base: position 256,862,072 of record VDFB02000017.1, on the reverse strand, counting down.
GAATATTCCACCACCTCCCATGCCTATCTAGCAAGGTCTGACCCCTGTACCATTTGCACCACCACTTTCTCCTAATCAGCTAGGTGAACCACCTATCAACATTGGGGGAAATCCTTTCCTCACATTGATGCTGCCTCCAAGATCGACACCCACAGCCAATTTACTACCACCACCTATCACATCTCAACAACCACCCCAAGGCAACATCCTTGCATTCCAACAACCTCCTATTAATCCCCAACAATATATTACCTCACAAGCACTGTCGCAACATCTTACTATCCCCTCGCAAGTGCCACCACAACATACCATTACCGCTGCTATCCCGTCTCAACCGCCTCATCAACAACCTCTACGAAAAAATGTTCCAGTCCCACAACATCATACTGTTATTCCTATGCAACCCCCACATTAGGTGACACAAGCTATGACATAGCCTTAACAACTGTTGCAAGGTACCTTAGTGTCGATCCCTTAGCAGCATACCGCTACTACTGCTATCTCATCTCACCCTCTTTACCAACAATCACCACAGTAACAACAACCACCTTAGCATACTTCAATTCCCACACAAGCGAAACACAATCCCCTCACGCAATACCTTTTATCATACATTGAGCATATATGTTGTCCATGCTACCCCATCAAATCCAAACCCCAATCCAGTTCCTTAGAACCCTCCACATTCTCAACAACCACCTTACACGAACCCTCAATAATCACACTCAAACCTCTACTATCAAATTTCTAATCTGCAACCACCCCCATATACCACATGTATCTAAGGGTTATTTTCCTAAGGTTAGATTATCAAAGTATAAAGCATATAAACCCAAAGAACTATGAAGTACATTGAAAACTAAAAGAAGAAACAATTATACTAGTAAATCGTTGAAGCTTCCATGATTCATCTTCATAGCGCCTTCTAATTGGCTAATTGTTTCCCTCAGATTGAGTGTGTGAGCAATTTGATGCCAAAGACTATGACGAATTCCTAAACAAGCTTTGAAGGATTTGAGATATAAATGACATCTAAATGCCTATGACAAAATGAGTATAATGTCTATGACTAGAAATACCTAAGACTCAATGAAAGTACGAAAATAAATGTTACAATATCTAAGAATGAGCATGAGTATGTGTAATCGAAAATGTGAGAAAAATTAGCATTTTATAGAAAATGCAATTTTGGATGAACGGACAAGATTGAAAGCTGGTGAAAGCCTAAAATCTGTGGACGAGATTTCATGTGACAATCCCTAATCAGGGTTAGGGAAAAATCATTAAATGAGTGGTCAAGATGTCATTTGAGAAGATCAAATCGATAGTCGAGAATAAATGAGATAATTAATCAAAAGGATAAAGATTTTAAAAAAACAAGAAGATAAAGACTATTTGATTTGTGAGATTCGAAAAATTAATAAGATAAGAGTTGAACTAAAATGAAGATTTGGAAAATAAAAAATTTGCTCAATTGCTTGATTTTTGGAAGAATATTACCATTTTGAATTAAATTAATTCAAAATATGGATTTTGTGTGATAATAAATAATCAATTTTCAGATTATTTACTAAAATGAATTGACAGTCAAGAATGTGAGATCATTTTAAATAATTTCATTTATTTAAAATGAGGGAAATATTAAATTTGGCAATTAAATAATTAAAGATAATTATTTAATTTAGAGGATATGATCAATAATTAAATTAATTAATAAATTCATTTAATTATGACAATTAGTGACATATTAAATAAATAAATAAAATTCATTTATTTAATAATCAGGAAGACATAAGGAATTAAATAAACTACAAAATTTATTTAATTGTAAGAATATAATAGACCATTAGTGATGTATTGAATAAATAAATATTATTTATTTATTTAATAATCATGAAGAATAAAAGAGATATGAATCAATTAAATAATTATAAATTATTTAATTAATAGTCAAATGTGGACCAAGGACATAATTAAATGTCACAATTATGCTAGGACGAAAGTGGTAAAAATAGAGCTTGCAGGCCTAGGTCATTTTTATGTGTCTACACCACACAACAACCAAACATAGCATATAACTACTAGTCCATTCCATATCACACCCAACAACAACTACCCTATCAACAAGGTGCTCCGTCCACTTCCTATTATTAGCAACTTTCGTCATATCAACAAGGTGCTTCTACATTGTCATACTACCAAGCTCCTCTGCAATACCAATAGGGTGCCCCTTCCACCTCATATTATCAGCAGCAACCACCTTATCAATAAGTAGCCTCCACTTCCTACTATCAAAATCCATCATCCTCCTCCTATCCACCTTACATCAATCCACAACCACAATCCACCTACATCAACCAGTATCAGGAAATTCCTTCATATACACCTCGACTAGCATATGATCAAACCGCTTTTGCCCCATCTTCATCATACCAACAATATATGTCCTACAATTAGTCTAATCCATCCAATCTGACTCCCCTAGTTCCTACCAATAAAGAATGGGAAGAAGTCAAAGCTGCATTAAAAGACTTGCAAGTTGGGACTAGCAAACAATCATTTAAGTTTGAAGACATTTGTCCATATCTATTCAATCCCTCAATTTCATTAGTTCATTTCCCCAAGCATTTCGAGATGTCAAAATTTGATAAATACAAAAGAACTAAAGATCCCAAGGCTCATCTTCAAGAGCTTTATGTGTATTGTCAAGAAGTCTTACACAATGAAAATTACCTCCTGCAATTATTTCCAAGGAATTTACAAGGGATAGCTCTTGATTGGTTTTTGGGTCTTGAGAAGGGCTCCATCAAGTCTTTTGCAGATCTTTTAGAAAAGTTTGTCTCCCAATTCTCCTTTAATATGGAGAAAGATGATACTTTGGATCTCTTGAAAGAGAAGCAATATGAGGGAGAAATTTTTGCAAGCTACCTCCAAAGGTGGCGAGCATTGGCTAGTCGGATGAAATCCCCGTTAGAGAAAAATATATGGTCACCCTTTTCATCAAAAACTCTCATCCAAATATGCCACATAACTTTAGGCTTCACCATGTCATGACCTTTGTTGAGATAGTGGGGAAGGGTCCCATTCTTGATAGAGTGCTTATTACCAAAGGGTTAGTCAAAAATTTTAACTCTGATAAAGAAAAGTCGTCTGGGGATAAAACACGCCACTAGAACGGAAATAAGAATGTTGTCAATGATATGGTCACCAACACCAAACATGTCCAAGTAGCCAATGCTTCCTAAAAGCCATAGTATACCCCTCCCCATCCATTGATTCCTAATGCCATATCAGTGCCATAGGGGGGCACCTCGTCCTCCTCAATAGTCCAATCAGAATAATCAAGGAGATAAAAAAAACAAATTTACTCAATTAGGAGAACCTCTAAGTTTAGTTTTTAATAGGATCCTTCAGGCTAATTACTCGACCACTTATCCCATGACCAAGCCTCTAGATGAGTCCAAGCCCAAACTAGCCTAGTATAAAGAAAACGAGTATTACAAGTTACACAAAATCAAAGGGCATACATTAAATAAATGTCAAGGCTTAAACACCTACATCCAGGATCATATAGATTGGGGTGATATACATTTGGATGCCAACTAGGCTTCCTCATCCAATGCTTAACTTCAGATATACCAAAATGATTTCCCTAAGCATAACCAAGGAGATAGCACATCAAATGCAAACCCTAGGTCTAGTAACAATAATAATCAAGGTAACAATACAAACAACATTAGTTACAAGAATGTTCCATTTAATTACGATGGTATCATCATGCACAATGAACAAGCATAACCACATGTGTCTATGATACACATAAAAGTAAAAGACCCACAGTGTATTCTTACAACCCACTACACTCACATCACTATTCTTGGAGCCTCTACATCCACCCAAACACCTCTTGTAAGTTCTCAATATAGCATCCTTGATCATCTAAGAAAGACCCCTGCCTAGATATCCATTCTAGATTTGCAAAAGTCTTCTCTTGTGCACCAATAAATTTTAACCAAGGCCTTATGGGATACCAACATCCCTAATGACATCGATCCTACGCAATTCCACTCATTGGTAGGACATCTTTCAACCACTTATCAGCTAGGCTTTAGTCAAAATGACATGCCTTGTATTGATTCCAACCATAATCACCCTCTCCATATTAAAGTCCTTGTGGCCCGCCACAAAGTAAAAAGGGTCTTGGTAGATAATGTACCTACCCTGAATCTTTGCATGTTAAAGTTTATAAAACAAATGGGATACACTCATGCTGACTTAAATAATTAGGTCATCACTATCAAGGCATATGATAATGTAGAGCGGGATTTTGAGGGAACAATTTGTCTTCCAATTCAGGTTGGTCCCATTGTGCAATACACCACCTATCATTTCCTTGATCTGGACCTCCCTTACAACCTTATCCTTAGCCAAACATGGATCCATGCCATGCAAGCCATTCCATCCATGTACCACCAATGTCTAAAATTCCTTTTTAATGACATGAAAGTTACAATACATGCAGATCCACAACCGTTTGAATATTGCCGCACACTAGAAGCTTCCTTTCCCCATTCTCATTATTGTCCAAGAGTAGAAATGGGACCACCTCATCCATCATCATCCTGTCCATCTTCTAACACACTAGCCACCACTTCATCCACTCCATCATCCACATCTAATTCCACCATTACCAAAGTCTAGATCATTGACAAGGGATGTGGTGAATATGAAATGTGTACAACATTAAATGTGGCAACCATGCCACCATCACCACATACATATGTCCAACCTTCTTAGTCTATGCTACAACAAGAAGAGAAGACAATTACCTTAAGCTCTAAGAATGTAAGATCCAGTACCTTCCACTTTTCTGGGTTAAGACAAGATACACCAAAAGATGACATCAGCCAATGGGTATATCGTGAGGAACCTAAACCCTCTCCCCATTTAAAGGAATATTTCTAGGAGATATATCCTTACTTAGAAAAATTAGAAGACAATCATAATTATTAGGGGGGAGGCCTTGGAAAACAAAAGGGTCCTATTCCATCAACTAGTGCCTCTAACAATGTTAGTATGGACAACGGTCTCCTCGAAGACATACCAAAAGAAGAATCCATCATACGTGCGTACAATGATATGGATCACGTGGAACTTTCTTCCATGTTTGATTTCCTATCCATCTACTCCATTAGCCTTTCCCTTTGCCATCTCGAGCTTATTGACTGGGACCTACATGGTAGTGCACCTGTTGATACCTTTCCCTTAGTGGATGCTTATGTAAATCTTTTGGGATTGGGGGAGGATGAATGTCCTAACCACAAAAATAAAAGGAAACAAAATAAAAAAGGGTCACCTAGTGAAAACCTCTCTGAGGTCCTTCTTGACTCAGAAAAAGTAAAAATAAAGGGTGTATCTAATAGTGAAAACCTCGACAAGGCACTGGAAGAAGGGGATGTTTATCTTCCCCTTGTGGGAACTCAACTATTTGAACAATAATCTATCCTGATTGAGGAAACACAAGAGGTAAATTTGGGAACCGAAGAAGATCCAAAAATCTCCTATGTAGCCAAGTCATTGTCAGAGGAAGAACATTCCACCATTTTTCAGCTTCTCAAAGAGGGAATCATTAATTTTTCATGGGCCTATTTGGATATGCGAGGTTTGGATCTTCCTCTAGTTGTACATAATTTGTATGTCCACCTAGATGCTAAACCCATCAAGAAGAAACTCATGAAAATGCATCCTCAAGTAGCTTTGTTAGTCAAGAAAGAGTTGGAAAAACTATTAGAAGATGGATTCATAAGGCCCATTGACTACTCTAATTGTATCTCCAACATAGTTCCAATTGCTAAAGTAAATGGGAACATCAAGATTTGAACTGATTTTGGGACCTCAAAAAAGCCTATCCTAAAGATGACTTCCCCTTGCTGAACATCAACATGTTGGTTGATTTAACTATAGGACATGAGATGCTATCCCTCATGGATGGTTTCTTTGGATATAACAAAATTAGAATAGCATCTAAGGATCAACAGAAAATTCCCTTCACTACACCTTGGGGCACTTTCTATTACAACATCATTCCCTTTGGCCTCAAGAATGCAAGGGCAACCCACCAACATACCATGATAGTCATCTTCCATGACCTCATTCACATCATAATAGAGGATTATGTTGATGATCTATTAGGGAAATCAAGAACAAGGGAAGAGAATCTAATGATCCTCAAGAAGATTTTTGAGCGCCTAGAACACTATAAGCTACTACTAAACTTGAAGAAGTGTTTCTTTGGGGTCACATTTGGAAAATTATTGGGTTTGGTCATCTCCAAAAGAGGCATAGAGTTCGATCTAGTGAAAGTCAAGGAAATCATGGGCATGCCTCCACCAAGAAATTTAAAATAGTTAAGGAGTCTTCAAGGCAAGCTACAGTCCATCCAATGGTTTATAGCCCAATTAGCTGACAAATGCCAATCATTCACTCATCTCCCAAAAAAAGATACTTCCTTCAAGTGGGATCACCAATGTCAACTTGGTTTCAAAAAAATCAAAGAGTATTTGGCTCATCCACCCATCCTCATGCCACCAATTCCAAGTAAACTACTTTTGTTGTATATTTTTTCTACTTCAATTGCACTAGGGGCACTATTGGCACAACATGATGAATCATCAAAAGAACGATCAATTTACTACATCAGTCAAACCCTAGTAGGCTATGAGCTCAATTATTCTCTGATGGAAAAGGCTTGCTTGGCTATGGTCTTTAGCTCGCAAAAGCTTCAACACTATATGCTTAGCCATCCCATCAAGTTGATATCTAAGGTCGACCCACTCAAATATTTGTTATCCATAACTACTTTAACTGGTTGCATGGCTAAGTGGGTTATGCTATTGAGTGAGTTCATTATCAAATATGTGGATCGAAAGGTAATTAAAGGGAAAGTAATTGCAGATTAACTAGCATACGCTCCTTTGGTAGATGCCTATCCCTTGGTAACTCAATTTCTTGATGAAGAGGTTCTTATAGTCATAGAAGTAGCTATATGGAAACTCTACTTTGATGGGTTGTACACTCACAATGGAGCTAGAGCAGGTATCCTATTCATCACCCCACAAGGTGATTATATCCCAAATTCATTCAAGTTAGCTTTCCCATGCACAAAAACATAGCAGAATATGAAGCTCTCGTCACTAGTCTCAAAATCACAATCCAATAGAATATCACTCAATTAAGGGTATTTGGTGATTCCTAGTTGATCATCAAATAGGTTAATGATGAGTTTCTAATAAGATATGAGAAGTTTTTTCCTTACAAGCATGTGGTGGATGACTTGAAAAATAATTTCACCTCTATTCAATTTGAGAAAATACCTAGAGTCTAAAATAAAGTAGTTGATGCAATGGCTACAATTGGTTCTCTAATTAGCAAGCCAAAGGATCGAGTAGACTGTGAGTTCCTAGTCAAAAAAATATTAATCCTTGCTTATGACATCCCTAAGAGCAAAATGGTGTGTGACATTTTAGGTTCTGATTCACCAAGGTATCACGACATCTTACCCCCTGACCTTACAAGTAACCAACGAAAATATTTCATCCAACACACTTCCCATTACACTATCATAAGTGATACTCTTTATCATCGTGGGTATGATGGAACCCTTCTTAGGTGTCTAAATGAGACTGAATATCACACTACGTTAACCAAGGTACATAGTGGTGTTTGTGGGGCCAAGTCAAATGGCATGGCCTTAGCTAAAATACTTCTCAGAGCTGGTTACTATTGGCCTACGCTGGAGCATGAATTTTGTGATTTCATGAATAAATTCTTACCTTTCCAACAACATGTAGGTTTGATACATGCTCCTACCCAAGATTTGTAGCCCCTCATAGCACCATGGCCCTTCTCTTAGATGAGTTTTGACTTAATCGACAAGATATACCCTTCATCTTCTGATGGCCACACCTTCATAATCATTTCCACTGAGTACTTCACCAAATGGGTGGAAGCAATGCCACTCTCTCAAATTATAGGTACTCAGATTTCCAAATTCATGTTTTCCATATTCTCTGCAGATATGGAATCCCATCCACCATCATCACCGATAACGGAAATCCATTCAAGAACCAAGCTATGAAACACCTATGTGACACCTTTCACATCCAACATCGTTGTTCCACGCCCAATTATCCTCAAGGTAATGGCCAAGCGGAGGCTACCAAAAAAACTCTGATCAAGATCCTTAAAAAGGTGGTTAACAATACTGGTAGAGATTGGCACCTTCATATCCATCCTTCCCTTTGGGCCTACCACACTTCCATCCACACTCCTACTGCCACCACTCCATATTCTCTCATTTATGATGTTGATGCCATATTTTTGATTGAGTTCAAGATCCCCTCACTTAAAATATCTTTGAAGAACCTCATCAGTGATGATGCTTGGGTTGCAAGACTCAGTCAGTTGGAATTCCTAAATGAAAAATGGATCAACGCGTACAATTACCTTCAAGCATATCAGAATTGTCTTAAGAGGAGCTACAAAATAAGGTTCATCCTTTCCAATTCAATGTTGGTGATCTAGTTCTTAAGGAGAATCAGCGTACCCAGCAAGACCGAGACAAGAAAGGGAAATTTGAGACAAATTGGTTGGGTCCCTATGTCATCACAACAAAATATGGATTTGAGGCATATAGACTTGCCACATTTGAAGGAGATCCCCTAGAGAACCCCATTAACATCATGCACTTGAAAAAATTTTACACCTAAGTTAGCTGGGTTATCATCTTGCAAAAATCCAAAAAATACCAAAATAAAGTAAAAAATTGTCAAAAATACAAAAAAAAAGGTAAAAAAAAATCCAAAAATAGTAAAGAGAAATAATTCGTCCTATGGCAAAAACCACCCTTGGTGGCACCTTAGATAAGTATGTTTGGTGAAAACCTGGTAACATGCACCATTTGTAAAGGGCTTAATCATTATCTACCTTTCATCCCACTTATCTTATGCTTCCATCCATCCTATTCTCACATCCAATCCAAGTATCCTTTCAGTCCAATCCTTTCATCCACATCCCCTTATCCGCCCCTTGGTATATTTTGGTTGAGCATTGAATGATCATCATCCACTATCCCTCATCCTAAGCTTGTATCCTAATCTAAGCTTGTGTCATCTATCCTTGTTGTTGGTCGGTCTCTCACATTCATCTAGGTTCCTACATCATGTCAGTTTTCATATAGGTGGCATCTTGTCATGTCTTTTGTAATGAATCCGGCTACTTACGCCTTCATCTGGTCGTGGTCTTTTCCTCCCTGATGGCTATCCTCGTTGATTTTGTAGTATCTAAGATAGTACAGTCTGCAAAACTTACTTGGATTAGCTCCTTGGGCTTTCATCCATCATGTCATGTTAGTCATTCATCCTTTGTTTGTCCTGTTTTATCTTTTGTTGTTGGTCTTTTTTGAACTACATTTCCCCTGCACTTTCACATAGGAAAGGTTGATCATTTTATCTACCCCCAGGGCATTTTTCCATCCAATTTTTGTCCTCCATCGAGGTCTCCATTGTCCTCTTTCCACTTTTATTCAAGGTATTTTATCAAACTATGAGGGCTATGCACTTTCACATAGGCAAGGCTAATCTTTGATCAACCTCTGAGCCCCTAGGTCTTTAGGGTGTTGAATGTAATAGCAAAGGTGTCATATTACTTTTATAAGGTCTACATAGGCATTTCACACCCTTTCCTAGATAATGCCAACAACAAATGACCAAAACACATCACTGTCCTACCCATTCTTGCATGTACAAGCCTTTATTTTGCATTGTGATGGAATCCTACAGTCTATAATCTACTTTATTTTCATTCCAAATCACAAATAAATTTTTCCTAATCTATCCCCATGCCTCCCCACTGAGCAACAGGCTAGAACAATAGGTGGGGAAGGCCTAGTACATATTGAAACTTCAAATGGTGCTTCATTGTTCTGCTCAGGAAGATTGTAAAGAAACAACAAATAACAATATAAATCTATGAATGAGACTTTAATACAGGTTCAAAAACTTGTTAGTTCCATCTCTTATAGGAAATCACAAGATATTTAGATCATCAAATTTCCTGTATGGCCTGTACAATGCTAGAAAAACACAGAAATACAGAGGAAATGAGAAAAAATAGAGAATTAACACAAGTGAGTTGTTTTTTATTCAATGATTATTCATTACCACTGATCCATCAACAGTTCCTCATTCCTTTTCCTAGGCTTTTAAACATTTACAAATCAATATGGTCTTCCACAATGCCTTTAACCACAAAAACTAATTTTTGAGAAACTCATAATGAATTTGTTGCATTAAGTAACTCACAGATTTGTAACTTTAGACTCCTCCGACCTAATGAATTTAGCTAATAACTTTTAGAACATTTTAAACTTACTCCTAATACATCATCTCAACCTTCACCCTTGCACAATTCCTATAAATTCACATGTTTTCCATTAAGGCTTACAAATCCATGTATTGACACAATTCAATGCCAAAAGTGCATTTGTGCACATTGACCACCAAGTCACACACAAATTTCCTAATAACATGAAGGAATTGTCTACTAAACCTTATGAAAAAACCTTTAAAACCCCTAAACTCACCCAAACACTTCATTACCAAGACATATTTTGAATGATGGTTGTAGGTTCCCTTGCACCAGTCTTGTCTCTTATGTCTATTATTGTGTTGTCAAGAAATTTCCTTGTCTATTTGGTTCTTAACAAACAAGATCCCTTAGTATCATCAGATTCATTTAGTTTTGAGTATCCTGTGTCATGTTGATCTTTTAGTTTAGTCTCCATCTTTGGTCTTAACAGGATGCATCCTTCCTCATCAAACCACATCAATCCCATCCACCTTTTGATCCTGTGGAAAAGGACATTTGAAATTGATTGCTTTCTTTTGATTCTTTTGGTATTTTGTTTATCATTTGAGCTTCCTATCATAACATGTTAGGGCTTCCATGATCTATCATATTATGGTGTGTTTTGACTCATCAACATAGGAGCATATCTTGATCTTTTCTTTGTTTCTGTCTTCTTGGTTTTCCCACATAGTACCCACCAAAATCCTTGTGGTTTTGTGTTATGTTGGGGCATCCTTTGTGCTTGTAGTTATCCTAATGCCTGGCCCAACCAAAGTCATCATGACTTTTGGGTGTTGGGATAGCCTTCTTGTATGTTGTATTTGTTTCATGCATTAGACACCAATCTGCCTTGGTTACACATACCCTAGCATCTGGTGTCTTATTCTATAGCAAAAATCAGTGATCTGAAAATGGAAAATAGCATTAGGATTGCATTTCATTTTCTGTTCTATTGCATTGCATTTATCCCTAACCTATGACCTATGATTTTGGTTGTGCAAACATTTGCCTTCCATCTCCTCTTCTTCTTAGGATACTTATGATTCTTGATAGGTGTAATTTCACACCCATCCTCCCTTAATTTTCCAAACATTACATGGTAAGTACTTGCCAATAAGATAAAGCAAGTATAATATGCAAATAAAGTTTACCTACATCCACCTCCATCACTATACAAGCCCTTATTTACACTCGTGTCCATATTGGATTTCATTTAGCTATTAGTGTTTGTAAGGAATTTAATTGCATTCCATCCCAAATTCTAGGTTCATGGCATTGCATTTCATCCCATGTGCATTGGCATCTCATATTCATTTTAAGTTGTTTAGATTAATCTTAATTGGTTATTCTAAACATCTTATGATTATTTTATTATCAATTCATTATATACTTTGCATTTCTACCCATGTGCATTATCATCACATATTCATTTTAAATTGTTTAGATTAATCTTAATTGGTTATTCTAAGCATCTTAGGTTTATTTTATCATCAATTAATTTCACTAATATATCACATAAATCACCACCTACATCACAAATCATTAGGCCCCTATCCATAGTATATAATATCATGAATCATTCATCGCATCAACATCATGAATGTTAGGTATCATACATATCATCCATCACATCTTGCATCATAAAAAATAGACATCATACATATCATCCATGTCATTCACATACACATAAATATAAATCAACATATACATATATCACATCATCATCATGTTAATCCATAATAAAATCACATACATACACATGTGCATAAATAAATCATCCATCAAACACAACATAATGTAAATAAGGGCTATGGAACATCATATAAATATCAAAATATAATGTCCATCACATGATCCATAATAAAGTTCATCATCTCATCAAAATACATATCCATCATATACATCAGTAATCATCAAATAAAGTACAAGTACAAGGCTCTGAATCAAATGTGATCTCTACTGCTCTGTACTGTACATCCATCCTACACCTGTCAAAAATTATATCCTGTCATTTGTCCTTTGTCATCCCTACCCTAAGCTTCCTGTATCTGACCTCTGCGGTGAGTCTAGCACTGGCTCCCTGCATGGGGGCATCTCTCAATAGCTGTTGTATCCCTGTGTATGTGTCGCTAGTGATCGTGATGGTGTTGGGATGTGTGGCACCACTCTAACATAGGGATGTACACATCATGCCTAGTCTAGAACCACCATGAAGTATGCCGCCATATAATAGCTCACCTCCTACATGTACTCATCCCTCTCTAGTGCTTGTATCCTGGTCACATCTCACTCCATCATGTACATGTCCCATAACCTGGTCATCTATATCATCTCTTGCTCTCAGGTTTCCTGTGCTAGCATCAGTTGGTCAATCTATGCTTGCATCCGTGTCACTTGATCCACCACTATGTCCCTCTCACCCTGTAAAGTCTATACCTGTGCCCCTACTACATCCCTTTCTTGTTGCAATGTCTGCATCTACCTTGCTATCATATCCCTCTCACCCTGTAGAGTCTACACCTATGCCTCTACTGCATCTCTCTCACCTTGTAAGGTCTGCCTACGCCATTGTAGCCTCCTCTATCTCCATACCAACCCTGCAACCCCAGTCATCTGCTATGTCACAGAGGTCATCTCACTCCCACCTTAGCTCAGTCCTCTCTCTCAGCAACTCTGTCACCTGTCTCCTCAGATTCTCCATATCTCTCTCTGCCTCCTAGGTATGTGCAAGATCACCATGGAAAAAGCAGGCCCTTAAGTGGCAAAAAATTTAGAAAATTCAGAGTTAGGCAACTTGAAGTAAAAATTTGAATAAGTTATCTATATTATTTCAAAAATATGTAACAATAGAATCTATAGAAAATTGAATGTAGTTTCTAAACTACTAGGTTTGTTTAAAAATAAAAAAGAATCTATTTGGTGAAGATTTTAAATTTCAATGTAGTGGTACTTAAATTTTAGGGAAAAAATAAGAAGTAGGTGTCCATTTGACCACCCTAACCACAATAAAATGATAATATTTTTTTATAAGATTTTAGATATAAGTAGAGCACTCATGCCCCGATGTGATACATATTTTTTGGTATTTTTTTCCAAGTAAATAATTAATTATGAATTTTTTATTACAACATTTTAAAAAATATAAAAAAGTGTATGTTTGACCACCTTAACTTGGTAAAAACTTCATGAAATTCAATATTTCTTTTTTTAATCCTATAGTATGTGAAGCACAAAATGTGACATGTTTTGGATTCAAAAAATGTGATACCGTTTGAAAGCTATGGATTTTTTTCAATCAGCTTATCAATTGGGACTTTAGTCATAATTTGAATAGAAAATAAATAATAATTACTTATTAAATTCAAAGTAAAGCATAATTTATATTGGTGGAAAGTTGAGAATCTCCTTTAAAAATCCTTTTCATTTCATCAATTTTGGGTAAAAAAATAGTCATCAATCACATACCCATCATATTGCCACTTTTTGGCCCATCATGATCTTGCACATACCCTCCTCCAGAACCTGTATAGATACCTAGTCTTCCAACTCTCAATGGTCCCTCTATCCCCCTGCTTGTAGTCTGGTGATCTAGGCCCACAATCTATCCCTCTTTGTCGCCAACTCACTCCTCTCCTTTCACAACTCTCCTAGTTGTCTCCTCAGGTCCTCCCTCTCCCTATCGGCGTTCTCTACCTATAGGGAAACCTGATATGCTAACTCCCCATAGTGTCTCTATCCCTCTACCTCTAGTTTGGTCACCTCTGCCTCCAGTTAAGTCACCTCTACTCGTAATTGACCCACCTTGGCCCGCAATCCATCTCTCTCTATCTCTATCTCAAATACATGTTATCCTACCTCATATACCAGGGTCTTGTAGTGCCTCTCCCCCTCCGTATGTACCCTATCCACCTTAGCCAACAACCTACTCCTCTCTACCTCTAACTCCCTAAGTATCTACTATGCAATTCATAGCCTCACTAGTGTCCCTCTCAATAGTACAGTTGTGTCCTTCGGTGGTGGTGGTACCTATGGAACTATGGCCAGTGGATCCACATCTAGGGAATCTACCTCCATCACCTCCCCCTGTCCCATCCCCTATCGGTCCTCTCTCTCCTCTTCTGCCTCAATCTCCTCCTGTACTTTCCTCTGCCATCCTCCTCTCCACCTAACTCTTTGTTGTCCTCCCAACCTTCTCTCATCCTCTGAACCATAGCCCAGTGCCCCTCCGATCTGCTACACCATTGTAATCTATAGTGGCTAGTGACGTGCCCACCATGCAGAGTATCTCACTATCATCCCTATATTTTCCACTCCTCTCCTACCCATATAAGGTGCCTACTATAGATCCAACCACTGCTATTTGGTGAACTCTATCAAGTTTGAATTGCCCCATAACTGCTCTTCGGTGATCCATCTGAATCTCTGAGGTCCTAGGGGAATGTCCTACTAAACCCCGAACTGTCTCATCACTCTATCTACCTTGTGGAGCTCCATAATGTCTGGGTCCCTCCCAACCAAATAGGATACTATGAAGAAGTATCCTATATGCATCACCTCATGTATTCCCTCCATGCTGTCTAGTCCTCATGTAAATCATCTAGTCTCCTCCATGCCTCCAGATCACTAGTGTCTTGATAGTGGAATTGCCAGCCATACTTAGTCCTATACCAGTATGCCACTAGTAGTGTATCATCTTGCTCCCCTCTTGTCAAAACTCCTAGCTTGGCCACACTGATGTGCTCCCAAGCCCATATCTATAACAATGTCACATGTGTAATGTTGAGTGCGCGTCGATAACATACCACATACATGTCTCTATACAGTTGTACTAGTAGGCATGTTCCCCATGTGAACTCCCCCTCCCTCTGCTACATAATATGCCTAACAACCTCAATCACCTTGAGGTTGCAGAACCTATCACTCCTATCCAGCATCAAGATCCTGCTAATCAGCCCACAGAGATATAAGGGTAATGTTGGTACTCCCACTCCTAAGCACCCATCCAGATCCAGCTCCGCTCCTTAAATCAACATATCTACTTACTTGAAAAGAACCTGTAGGGTCTGGTCTTGCTCCTCTCCCTCTATCATCGTCTAGCTCACAAGGTGACCAGCTATCAACAACTGTAGAATCCTCCATATGTCCTCTAGCGTGATTGTCATCTCCCCCATCAGGAGATGGAAGGTGGACATCTTTGAACTCCATCGCTCTATCAGTGTAGTCAATAGTGCTCAGTGAGCTCTAACGGTGGGATATCCAAGCATGTGCAATAAGCCTGCACATGCCAACGTTGCATGATCCTCACCATTCATTGCCACGATTGTAACCTCCAAAACTGTTGAACGCCTCTCTCGTGTCCACAGGGTGTCAAAATGCTACATTCACATCAAGCAACATGTCTGTCATCTTTTCTTCAACCTAATCACTTTCCTTCTCTCTCTCTTTCTTTACTTCACTGCCCCAAATTGTCTTCTTGGTTTTTCTTCCCTTTGGGAAAATTCTCCCTTTTAGCCCCCTTTTTCCCTTTTGGGGAAAATTTTCCCAATTTAGGAAAATTCACCCCTGTTCCTCCCTTTCACCTTTTTTGGGAAAATTCGCTCATTTTTTGTGCTTGTCACCTAGATGGGTGAGTTCGCCTGTCTGCCAGGTGAACCCACCCATCTTCTCTTGAACAGGAAAGTTCACCTTTTCGATGGGCGGACTCACCTGTCATCCCTAGACGAGCGAGTTTTCCTATTTGACAGGAAAGTTCACCTGTCCAATGGGCAGACCCGCCCATCTTCTCCTAGATAGGCGAGTTCGCTTGTCTAATAGGAAAACCTGCCCATCGTCTCTTGGATGGGCGAGTTCCCCTATCTTACAGACGAATTTTCCCATCTAACCCTCCCCCTCTTGTTTTCCAAGTGGATTCGCCCAATTCTAGGGTGAATCCTCCCTTATTTTCTGCAACCTCACCCCCTTTGGGTGCTTTTCCCTTTGTTTAGGTGAATTTTCCCCTAAAACAGGTGAATTCATCTCCTTGTTCCTAACGCTCTAATAGAGCGATTTTTCCTAAACATTTGGGCAAAATCGCATTTTCCCGACAACCCATTTTTCTAATCTACTCGATTCCCAAAACCTAGATGTTCAAATGCTTAATTTTTTTCAAAATCTAGCTAAAATTACAAAGAAAAGGTTTTGTGGCTAACTTGGTGGGGCACCGCATGCTCATGGTAGAACCACCGCACCTCATCACCCCGGTGGATGATTTCATCCTCCACAAACCTCTCGTCTCCATTGTTGTACCCATCAACCATCCTTATCACCTTCTTCCTCTTCTTTCTCTCACTCAATTGCCAGGTGTGCAAATGAGGAATAGTAATTTTAAAAATTACTAGATATTACCATTTCCCTCCTTTTAAACATTTTTTAAGTTTTGGGTATTTTTACCCATTTTTAAAACTTTTTTTTAATTGACTAATCCTCATTTTTCTATGGGCCACCATTTACACACTGTGTGTTTGTTTGCCTCTGTTCAAAAGCCAATCTTCATGGTTTTTTGAGCTCTATCCCATGGTACCCTCCATTTCCTCATATTGAGAAGTCATCTGGGGCCCCTTTTTCTTCCCCAACCACCCTCTCAAGGGGGCATACCCTATCATTTTCTTCCATTCTTCTATCATGATCATTCCATTTCAACACTAGGGCATCTCCCTTCATTTCTCATCATCTGGATAGCTTACGCAACTTCTCCCATGCTAGGGCACCACCTTCTAGTCATTTCCTCTATCAAGTCATCTACATTTTGCCCCTCTTTGAAATATTGTTGGGGCATACCCTATCATTTTCCCCCATTCTTCTGTCACGATTATTCCCTTGTGATGCTAGGGAATCTCCCTTCATTTCCCATCATTTGGACAGCTTACACAACTTCTCCAATGCTATGGCACCACCTTCTAGTCATTTCCTCTATCGAGTCATCTGCATTTTATTTTTCTTTGAAACACTGTTATTCTAATAGTATTTCGAAGAGGGGAAAAATGTAGACATCTGAATTTGACCACTTCTCTATGGTTAAATTGATCCCCTTTATTCATCTATTTCATATCCCCCATTGATATTAATTAAATGATTTATTTAATTAATATTTCCCCTTTTCCTAAGGTTCCTAAGGTATTTAATTTAATAATTAAATACTTTACCTTTTACTCTTTCCTCTCTAAATTAAGTAAATACATCAATTTACTTAATTTAGTCATTTGGCCTTTTGAATTTAAATCAAATTTTAAATTCATCTTTTTCTCTCTCTTTGTCCCATCCTCTATAATATCCCTTTAATTTAGATTAGTTTAATTAATCCACGATTAGGATGTGCACACCATTAATCAAGATTAATATCACATCCTCCATAACTTGTAACTTATCCTTAACCCTTCATTAGCCTCCTTAACCACCTATTTGCACAACCTTAATCATATGATTAGGTCAACCTAATCCACATGCCATTTATGGCATACCTCCAAGTCAACCATCATAAATGCTTTCTCCATTTGGACAATGTAGCCTTTTCCCCATGTGAATTAAAAATTCACATTTATTCCTCCAAGGCTTTCCTCTTCCCCATTTGGATTATTGAGGAATTCTAAATTCCTCATATGTCACATCTCCCACATGGGGACAAGGACCTCCTTTATGAGGATATCTTGTCCCAATCCAAAGGTATTGTCAAGTACCTCTACATCATCTTCCTCCTTTACACCTCATTGCCACATGGCAAGATGTGAGGCCTTGTGAGTTCTCAACTCACCATAGCCCTTCATCTTGTACATGATGGCTAAATCCTAACCCTCCATTCCTTAGAGGCCTTTCCCCTAAAATTAGAGGATTTTGACCTCATTTTCATTCATTAACACATTCAAGCAATCAAGCATTCAACTTTTGCATCCTCCATTGTTGCAACTTTCAAGCTCACTTTGCTTCCATTTTGTGCACTTATCCAAATACCCACCTTCACCATTGCATTTACATAATTTTACATATAGTTTCATGTGATTTTCCATTTGAAGGAGAACACAAACAATCAAATCAGCAAGGCCAACCAACCAATCGACTTGGGCAAGGTAACTCATTTTTTTCATCTTTTCTTTGTTCAAGTTTAACTAGTTCAATTTTGAGGTGTTGTTTGGTGTTTTTCTTCCTTTGCATTTCATTCATTTTTCATTATTTTAGGGTATAAATCATGCTGCACACAATAGGAAATAATAAAGGATATTAATATTATTGCTAAGAAGGATGTTAAAGGAAAATATTGACATTAATAATGTTGATATTTAATATTAGTATCATTGTTAATCGATTTAAATGTTAATATTTAATGGTAATATTTGTAGCTAGGGCTTAGGGTTTGCATCCCTCGAGGTCACAGGTTTGACTCTACTTCATAGTGAGAAAGGAAAGTGTTAGACATATTCTACCTATTTTTGCTTCACTGACCCGGGGTATAGGAATGGGCTTTACCGCTAACCTCCTTGAGGTTAGATTTTTTAAAGCCACCACGTGTAGTGAAGTTAGTTGGGGCTTGGGGTTTGCATCCCTCGAGGTCACATTTTCGACTCTACTTCATATTGGGAAAGGAAAGAGTTAGTAATATTCTACATATTCCTACTCTATTGATTAGGGTATAGGAATGGGCTTTACCCCTAACCTCCTTGAGGTTAGATTTTTATTTTGGATAATAGGAAAAAAAATAGTCTTGTGCTTTTCTTAAGTCTTGAGAAAAAGCAGTACAACAAAAAATTTCTATTTAGGCAAAGGCAGCGTGGCTTCCAAGTTCAATGGCAACATAAAAATAACATTCAAGTTAATTTAACTTGCATGTTGAAGATGGGTGATCCCACAATACTGGTTTATAATTTTTGGCCAAACTAGACATTTAAATAACTTTTTCTAACTAAATCTTCACTTCCAGGCACCTATAGTGGCTAAAATGTGAGGAATTTGAAGATGATGCAAACTAGTGATTTGTGGCATTTTGTCTATAGATTCTAAATATTTTTTACAAAAATTTTGGAATCAGATTGCACTTCTTTTTCCATCTCCTTCAAAAACTAGTTTTTTTCAGTAAACAACATTTTTAAAGAGTGACACTCACCGTATAACGCATAATTTTTTTTCCATGAAGGATAAAATTCTATTTTTTTTAAATTTAGATTTACAACTATGATATCCAGTGCTTTCAATTGGTTTCATATTGTTTTATTGAATATTTTTTCCTTAATCAAGTTTCAAAGTCAAACCAATTACAATTCAAACATAGGAGGACCATATAACGCGTAACTTTTTGGATGTGTCGAAATTCAATTTATTTATTTTTGGATCAAGGACTTCAATATCTAGGGCACTCATATTTTTCAAAAAAAAAATTGATAATATTCTATTTTTCCATGTGTAGAACAGAGAACTTGATTTTTGGTGAAAGACCTACATTCACAAGAAATAAAAAATAAATATAATAATAAAATTAAATTTATTTAAAATTATATTTTTGGGAAGCTTATAATAAGGACTACATACTTACAAAAAATAAATTTTAAATGAATTCATTTGATCCCCCAAAAGGTAAATCAAAAGTTGTTTTTTATCAGCATTTTGATAGGTGTAAAGTAGACTTTGTTATAGGTATGGTTTAAAACTAGCGGGGTTCTATCCAAGGGCGTTTGATATAAGGTAGTTTGATCAAACCCTCTTCAATTGGAATAATTTAAATGGAAATTTTTAAAGCTTAAATCATTATATTTTCTAAAAATATGTGATTTCAGCAAAAATCAAAATCTTCCAGAAATTGTAAACCACCTTTGTGGGATCACCCAGACACATATTATTCAACAACTAGCATAATTGACTAAAAGCAAAAAGGGGCAGGTTGAATAATGTATATGATGTTGGAGGAGATGGAATAAAGTTTTAGTGTTGGTTTGAATGTTGGTGTTACTAATGGTTTGTGTTTTTGCAGGATAATTTTAAGTGAGCTCAGGAAACATTGCATAATGATGGGTGATTGTAGCGAAAGGACATAATGCTTCATACAAGTTGGCACAATGAGATGGATGTTGGAAATCATAAGCATGGTTTCCATGGGATGACAATCATTATTTCTCACGCATTCCAAATGGAAATGAGGGAGATTACATTGCTCATTAGAAATTGTGCAAAGTTACACATGGCAGAGAAGAATTAAAATCCATATAGTTGTGGAGAATTAAAATCTACTTGTTGAGATTTGCTAACTATTCTGTGCAGGTTTCAAGTGTGTGAAATATCAAATTATCATGTGTTTGGAGTGTAGGAATTAAATGGATTTGCAATTTAATGATGGAGCCTCACAAGCTAAGTACAATCATCGCTCTTTAAAAAGCCTTGGCTTGTCTTGCACTCGACAATTGTTGGGTAAAGAGTTATTTGGAAATCAAAGGGTGGTCTATATAGTAGGGTATAATTTAGTTTATGTGCTTCCAGTCTTTGTAATTTTCTCAATTTTTGTTGTTCTGGTGCTTCATTTCTTAGGAAGTTAAAGGGTGGTCTATATTGAAGGGTTTGATATAATTCATGTGCTTTCAGTCAATGCAGTCCTCACAACTGTCTTTGTTCTTCTTCCTAGTGTGATATGATATAGGGATTTTCTTTCTATGCAATTTTTCCATTAAGTAATATGGGTATAATCAAGCTCCTATGTAACATTAGTGGTGGGGAGTGTTGCTAGAAGACAGGTGTAAAACTGGTTGCACTCATTTTGGGTTCATTTTTTTATGGTTTTTGTTTGTGGGGAATAGTATGTAGAAGGGAAATGTAAATATTTGATTATTTTCTCAGTTGCTCATGGAATACAACATGAAAAACTCTAGAATCCATGTGCAGATAAAAGTGAATGTGCTTCCATTCTTGGAGGAAGTCACTGATGTAGAAATTTCATAGGTGTTTCACATCATTTTCCCAAGCCTTGTAGACTGCATCAAGTCGGTAATTGGTGAAGAAAAATTACTCCACCCATACTCATCTAGGTTCTTGTTTCCATCAAATTTTATTTCAATTTTATTATCAAATGCAATGGACTTGCTATAGTCATATGAGTCACTAAAACTAGTTTACAAAGAAGCTATTATACTAGAAGCTCTTGGAGAGAGAGAAATTTTGAATTTTGAAGATCTTAGGAAAAACATTATAGAATAGGTGAAACATTACTAACTAACAATATTATAAATGTCACATAATTAGGGTGGATATTAATAACAATGTAACTTTAAATAACATTAATGTTGATTCCATTATTTGATATTGATGTTGTTACCTATTAGACTATTTGCATTAATATTGTTATTTCATTAGTAGGGAATAAAAATACTAGGTGTGACAAATAAATAGTGATCATGCTAATATTAATGTGATTAAATGATGTTAGTGTTTTGATTATGAGGGAAAAACAAGTTTTGAAGGGACCCAAAACCCTTTACAAAAAAATGGATGAAAAGCTTCTCAAAGATAAAAACATTGAACCATCATTAGTAGCCAGCAACAAAACATTAACCAAAAAACAAAGAACTAGAAGCAAAAGATAGAAATAAAAACAACACAAAATGATACACTATTTCATGTTCTTTAAGGTGTTAGCCACCTCAAGTTCATGGTTATGATGCAGCTTGACCATGTCCATCAATTATTTCTTCTCCTCCTCAAAGGTTTTCCTTAGGTTTCCCTTACCTCTTGTAGTACATGGGTCTTTTGTCTCATCTTTTCCAACCTTCTTTCCCTTCCCTTTTGAATCATGGTCCTTCTCCATCATATCTACAAACTAAAGTTGATCTTCCTTTAGTTCACTTATCTTGCAAAAAAGGACCTCCAGGGATTCAAAATTGTTCTTGACAAAACTATGGCTAACTTGCAGAAGCTTCTTGATGTCCACATTAGTTTCATTAATCTTAGCCTCCATTTTAGAGAGGTGTTACTCACACAGGGATTTAAAATCCGTAAAGGAGCACTCTAAATCCACTAGTATTTCAATCAAAACATTCGAGGAAGTAACCTTCACCATATTTTACATATTCTCATTTAGACCCCTGATTTCGATAGTCACCCTGTTAAATTCCTACAGTGTCCACTTCGCTAGCTTGAATGTGCCAGTAGCCCCCACACAAGCCATGTCTAGAAGCTCAAACATTGAAGTATTATCATCATTAAGGTATGAGAAATCCTTATAGAGAGGATTCACCTTAAGTTCCTCTGGCTTACCAGGACTCAAATTAACCCCCTCATCCTCATGCATAAACTTCCCACCAAAAATCTCCACATTGGGTGATTGATGAATAGGGGAGTCATTAATTTCAATAGCAGAATCCACAACGCCCTTCTCCTTACTATGTTCCTTGGTACCCTTAAATCATCTTTCACACCATTTCTTTTTAGGCTTTTCAATACACTTGGAAGTCCTTCATAGAAAATACTTGGCTTCATTGTCTCCAACATCATCAGGCATGTCCTCCTTACGACTATCTACAAAGAAATCTTGCCCATTAAACACAACATTTTCCTTAGCCCAAGAACCCCTTGACACAACATCAGTGTCATTGCTAGAAAAATGGGACTCTGACTCCTAATTGATGTTAGTGTTACACATAATAAATATAATATAAATTAGTATTATTGTTTCCTCTATAAGGATTAATGTTAATATTACTATTCAATTGATGATATTTGTGTGGTCGATTTTGAGTGTATTAAATATATATTAAACAAATCAAAACACACCGATAGAACATTATATCAAAAACAGAAAACCAAATACAAGGAATGAAAATTCTTTCTTTTGTCTTTAATGTCATCCTATTGTCCTCTATCTCCATTGTTTTTGTTGATTCCAGTTGGCTCTCAGATCTTGGGCTAGGCTCAACAAACGATCTTCCTAGAGAACGAGATTAAATATGAATGCATACAATACTATGCTAAGATGTGATTATTCTAATGCTAAACATGATTGATAAAATGAAAGATTACGATAATGCTATGAATACTAAATCTGATAATGATAATGCTAAGATGTTAAAATGCTTATAATTCTAAAAATGCAAGTAATCTCTAAATCTATATGTGTTATAAGTTGTAGGTGTAACCAATACTTGGATTCACATGGATATTTATAGAGTTTTCAAAGAATTTTGATTGGCTAAAGTGATCAATGGCTGTGAAAATTCTTGGCAGATCGAACAGTTGAAGATGGAAAAGACTAGAGAGAAAAATAGAAGAAAACAAAAAGAAAGTTTTGTTTCCTTTTTCGAAAAAAAGATAAAATGAGATGATAAAGATGAATTGTAAAAATCATCTTTTTGTAAGATTTTGAAAAGATTTTGAAGAAGATAAATAATGAATTATTAAATTCAATTATTCATTTATGGGTGACATGGAGATTTTTCTTAAAATAGAATATTTACCCCAGATTTGAAGAATAATGGAGGATTTCATAATTAAATAAAATATTTAATTAATTAGAAGAAGGATTTGAAAAGAAATATTTAAATTTAATTAAATCAAAAAGACTTAATTGAATTCAAAAAGTGATAAGTAATTAAAATAAATAAAGTGTATTTATTTAATTAATCAAGTGGGCATATGAATGTGAAATAATTAAATAAAAATTGATATATTTAATCATGACAAAAGAATAAATTGAATGAATAATATAATTAAATTAATTAAATTTAATCATATGTAGAGAACTTTAGAGAAATTAATTAAATAATAAATATATAATTAAATGTTAGGATTAATCAGACATGACCAATTTTATGCATATACATTTTTCCCCTCTTTGAAGTGATGTGTGAAACACATTGCTTCAAAGAAAATACGAAATTTGTTGTGTTTGATTTTCCACTAAATTTTTTTTTTTAACTGATATGCCCCTAATCTGACTTTGGTATGTTTTCGATATTGATGATGCCCCCTTGGAAGGTAAATCACTGATGATGAGAAAATGGTGATGATAAAAGTCGGATGATGAAAGGGACATAGTGAGTTAGCTTCCGATAAATGATGAAAAGAAAATGCCCTAGTTAAAAAAAATGCCACCAAAAACCCACTTGGTTTGACCCTTAAAAGGTAAAATGGTAAAAAAAGAAAAGTCATTTGCACTTTTTGACTTGTGAGGAACCTTTTTCTCTGATAGCAACGTGGCGCGATGGAGATCCTGTACCACCGACATAGATTCGAGCAGTCCCACCGATATTAGCAACCAACAGCGTATGGACCACCGGTGAGTCAATTCAAACCTTCTTATGTTGAAATTTTTTGTTTTCAGTCAATTTTTGATGCATTTTAGCACGGTTTTAGGTTTAAACGTGTCGTTTTAGCACTTTTAGGAAATAGTTTAGCGCATTCGAAGATTTTTGTAGCACTTATAGGTGATAAAATAGCGCTTATAGGATTTTAGCAGTGTAGCGCATTCGATAAATAAAGTAGTGCTTATAGGAGGCTAGGGTTGAATGGGGTACATTAGCACATTTAGGTTGCAGATTAGCACTTACAGGGTTTTAGCGCATCCAGGGGGTGAAATAGTGCATTTGAGCAATGAAGTAGCACTTTTGGGGAAATAGCACTTTTAGGAAATGATGTAGTGCATTTAGGGCACATAACCGCGCATATGGAGTTTTAGCACATTTGAGGGAAACTGTAGTGCTTTTAGGGTTTTAGCGCTTTTAGGCCACAAAGTAGCATATTTAAGAAATTTAGATAGAATGTTGATTTGATGAAAATGATGATGAATTATTGCTTCCTTGGTCAATATATAGTAAAATTTTCATGTCATCATGTTTGATAAATTGATAACGTTGCTTCCTAAAATAGAAAACAAAGAGTAGATAGCTGATAAATTTGTTTCGAAAAGAATGAAAAACAAAGAGTAGATAATTGATATGAATTCCGATAAATTTTCTTTCTGCGATAGAAAACAAATAGTAGATTGATTTGAGCGAAAACATATTTTCATTCATGATTGAAGTACAAATAGGAGGATGATTGTGCTTGTTGATAAATTTGCTTCCTGCAATAGAAAGAAAATAGTAATAGAGTAGATTGATTTGATATCTAGATAGATAGATTTTGTATTGATGGTCTGATATGATTTCCTTCTGACATGAGTCTGATATGTGTCATTTGATTGATATGGGTCCTTTGATATGAATTTGATTGAGGTAGATAGATTGTGTTGATGTGAGTCTGATATGAGTCTGATTAATTGTCCTTGTGATGACCAAAAATAGGAGGCTTTCAAAAACCTCCAGATTAGAGAGCGCTTCCCAATGGGTTGGGATAGGATTCAGGATTTGACTCCCACCAATGTGTAGTTTATAGTGAGTTGTGGGTTGGGATCTTCATTGGTGATGCCTCCTATTCGGGTCAATAGGGGACTATTGACTGCATTAGCAGAGAGGTGGCACTCTGAGCATAACACATTTCATTTTCCAACTGGTGAGTTGAGGGTGACCCCAGAGGATGTGTAGAGGATTTTGGGGATCTTGATGGTAGGTGTCCTTGTGTTCTATGATCATAAGGAGTTGGGTGGCACAGATGCATTTAGGAGGGTGTATGGTGATGCACATATAGTAGGGTACTGGGTGTCGTGGGCAGACTTTAGAGGTTATCCGACCTCACTTGCAGTGCTAGGTGTTTTTATTGGAGGATTCCTTTCTCTGGATCACCAGTCAAAGGGGCTACCAGTTGGATGGGGGAGGATTATCGAGCAGATGTTGGGTTAGCCACAGAGATATGCCTAGGGGAGTTGCATGCTAGCCCACTTATATCATGACTTACACCAAGTTGTTTACAGAGGATCGTCGAGTTTTTCCTGCAGGGTTACTCTACTCTAGATCTGGGCCTAGGAGCATATTGTTGTGACTAGACCACTATGTCTGAGAGCTAGGCCGTCAAGCAGGCCATTTGTGTATGCTTATTCATTTGCACTTGTCCAGCCCAAGATGGGAAAGTTGGAGTATTGGAGATGGATGTTGGATGACATGGATATGGTGATATGGAGGCCTTATATTGATTGCGATGTTTGGGATACAAATCACTTAGAGATGTCATTCGTAGGTATACCTTGATTTTTGATAGGCTGCACACCATTCATCATAGAGAGATTTTTGGCCCTACGAGTACAGAGATAGTTTGGTTTCACACAGGGTATGCCACAGGGTGTTGCACACTATGGATGGTGCAAGGATGAGCCTAGATTGAGTCCTTGCATTGCTTACTAGGTCACGTATATGGAGTATATGGCATTACAACATGAGGTATGGGATCCCAGACCAGATATTGTTGATGCTGGCATGTCAGAGGAGTACTCAGTTTATTATCACACCCACTCATTTCCATGATATACATGTCTAGATGAGCTAGCACCCATTTTGGTGGTACCTCAGCCAGGGGTTGGGAGATAGGAGGATGTGGTGGGTGGTGAGAAATTAGCTATTGGGGGAGAGGAGGGGAGCTTAGAGGATAGTGATGGAGATGACGAAGAAGAGGGCAGAGGTGGGGAGCAGAGGCCAGTGAGACTGAGGCTAGAATTTTTGGGTAATGTTCGGATTATGCGGAGGCCTAGGACTGGTATTGGATGGAGGACAGTGATCAGGGTTTCCTCCACATCATAGCAGGGACAGATAGATACTCTACAGGCCCAGGTACATACATTGTAGGGACAACAGGTGCAGTTGCAGAGCCAGTTGGCTTAGGCTATGGGTTTGGTTCCACAGCTACAGACATAGTTGGCACAGTCATAGGAACAGGCATAGGCACAACTACAGACATAGGCACAAGATTAGGTACAGGTACAGGTACCTCCTCCTACCCCAGACCCACATGTAGCCTAGTTGATTGTAGAGAGGGATTCATTTAGATGGAGGACAATAGAGGCAGAGGGTGTTGCTCAAAGGCTCATGGGTACTGTGGAGAGTGCGTCGCTACGAGAGGCCATTGCAGAGGGCTTTGAGGTGGCTAGGGAGGTTGAGTACTACCGAGTTCGATACAAGGAGTTATGTCCTCCTGAGCACAAAGATCATTTCCCACTGTCCCATAGTAGGACTAGGAGCAAATCATAGACAGCTACACAGAGCATGGGGGTTACTGGGCCCCGATGGGATCCTCATGCGGGGATGAGTGGTAGGCCATCATCCTCGAGACCAGTGCCATCAGGGGGGTCCACAAGCTAGCCTTGAGCCCTTGATACAGGATTATTGATGTATCCGACTTTGTATTATTTTTTATCATATCTCATGTATCTCTCTAGAATGTTGAGTTTCATTGGATATTTGGACATTTGTATTTATTTTTGATTAGTGATGATATGCATCGGCGATGAGTTTTGATGATGTGTTTCCTTGATGTGATGATGATATGGATGTGTTATTATTTTTTTCCATGATGTGATATGGATTTTTGATATGTATGGAAATGATTTGATGACTGATCATGATATACAGGATGAGTTATGATATGCTCATGGTGATATTTTTATGATATGCTTATGATGATGATTTTATGATGCGTACTATTGATGTCATGTAGGTGGATGACCTTTGTTGGGATTAATGAAAATATGCAATGGGATTTTGAAATGCTTGTAATGTAATGTAAGTTTGTTTTTTTGGATTTTTCTGATGCAATAAATAATGATGATGTGATATAAAATGGATGTTTATGTTTATGTGGATTTGGTTATGGAAAATGATATGAAAATGATAAATGAATGGTAGGATAAATAAATGATATGAAAATGATAGATGAGTGCAATAATGAGATGAACTGTACGATTGTAATGAAATGTAATGACATGTTGATAATAATGATATGAAATGATGATAAAAAAGGGATAATGAAATGTTATGAAATGGTAAATGATAAATGATAAGGATATGATAAAAATTATAATGATAATGAAATGAAAAGATGAAATTAAATGATATGATAAAACAAAATGATAAAATGATAATGTAGCGAGATGTAATGAAATGTTAATGCAATGAAATGATAGTGTAATAAAATAAGAATGTAATGAAATGATAGTGTAATGAAATGCAATGCAAAATTGATGAGGAAATGATAATGAAATGAAATGTAATGCAAAACTGATGAGGAAATGATAATGAAATGAAATGATAGTGTAAAGAAATGATAGTGTAATGAAATGATAGGTGAAATGAAAATAGATGATGACACAAAGATAAAAGATGATAATGAAATGGTAATAAAGATGATAAAATGGTATGAAACTATGTAAAATAAACTGAAATGGATATGAAAATGATAAGTAAGATGTTTAATGATATGCCAACGATAGATTAATATGAAAATGAAAGTGATAAGAAAATACCTAATGAATTAAATGAATGATACGAAAGGAAAAAGGATCTACACGATATGAGAATGAATGATAAATGTTTAACTATATGATATGTATAAGACCTAGATGAAATGGTGATTAATGAAATGAGGATGAAGAAATATGATGATGAAACAAATGTCTGAATGTTCTCCACAAATAGTCCAAAGAGACTTGATAGTCGTTGATGTTTTTGTTCATCCTTTCAAGAATCTAATGTGAATCCAATATGCAGATATGTATATTGATCTAAATGAAATGCCACTAACTGAAATGTAACTAAATGAAATTCTACTAAATGAAACCAACCATTTGTTGAGCCTTTTGTTAGCCTTCTTGAATCATCATAGAGCATTTTAAAATGTTGGAAGTATGTACAAGCATCAAAGGGGAAATTAGCACCAATGATGACCTGAGTACAACTTTCATGATTTTTGATATAGCAGGTGAACACAAGCATTAAGGTATAATTGAACTGAAATGACTTGAGAATTTCTTGCATAAATAGATAAAAGACTAACCACTTTCTGATGCAAATGTGGAACTGTCATCAATCATATATTTTTGAAATCATGTCTCATGACATATTTGCACCAAATTGATAGTTAACCTCAAGACATAAGACAAAGAAAAATCAGCCTCTTTCCTTGCCACTGTAGTTCAGTACATCATCGAGTGTGCTCCAGAGAGATGATATCGAAAAATCAAACAACCATTGTTCAAAATATAATACTGCTATTCCAAACATTATTCAGATTTTAGATCATCCAGATATGAGTCATGATATGGTACTTAGCTGAAAAATGTTGTGATATGGATCAATGATTGGATAGTTGTTCATGTGATTTGATTGGTTGTTTGCATAATTGGATGTTATGTCATTGTCTATTTGTTTCGGTAAAACCTAAAAGTTGATTGCCCCCAGTATGTTTTCCCCCCAATATTGACACAACTTGTTGAAATAGATATGTACATTGGTCAAGCCATGGTAAGACATTATCGCTCAAGGAAAATGATGGTAATATGATGCTGGTATGGCCCGAAGATGATGGAAAGATGCATGAAATGGAGGCTGAGAAGCTAAGTGCAAAACATGAACTAATAGATGGAGAGCTACAAATAGCATCTGTTTGCCAGATTTTCAATACTTTTTTATTGCATTTTTCTGATTTCTTTTTAATTTTTTTATATTTTTCTTGTCAATAGACCGCCTGTTGCCAGGTTTCCATCCTATGGCGATTTTTTTTTTTTTTAAGGACATTTTTCTAATGTTTTTGTATTTTCTTGAGGACATTTTTTTGTTGTTTTTGATGTTTCTTTAGGATGTTTTCTGTTGTTTTTGATGTTTTCTTTAGGATGTTTTCTACTATTTTTGTGATTTTGTTTAGGACTTTTTCTACTGTTTTTGTGATTTATTTTTTTTAAAAAAATTTTCAAGACTTTTTCTGATGATGGTGACTGCTTCAGACATAATATTTTTTCAGGTGCGTGCTATTGGTAGGATCGTCAAATAGGTCCCCTTTTGGCGTTGACAACTTGTATGCTTCTGAACCATATACAACGATGACCATGTAAGGACCCAACCAGTTTGGTTCAAACTTACCTTTCTTCTCTCTGTCTTGCTGATTGCATGGATTTTCCTTTAGGACAAGATCACCAATCTGAAAGGAACATGGCTTGACTATGTGATTATAGCTATGGGACAACATCTATTGATATGCTTTCAAATGATGCACTACTCGTTGTCTCTTCTCATCAAGGAGTTCTAGCTCTTGCAGTTGAGAAACTTTGTATTCATCATCTATTGTGAGACCTTTCAGCGATACTCTAAGTGATGGAATCTCAACCTCAAGTGGAAAAATGGATTCTACTTCATAGACAAGAGAAAATGGTGTTGCTCTCGTTGGTGTTCAGATGCTAGTTCTGTAGGCCCATAATGCAGGATTAAGTTGAATGTGCCAATATTTCCCTACATAATTCACAGTCTTTTTCAAGATTTTCAGTATCGTTTTATTTGAGGCCTCTACTTGGTCATTCCCTTGTGGATAATAAGGTGTTTAATATCTGTGTTGTATATGGAATCATTCACAAAGTTCATCAACATCCTGATTCTTGAATGGTCATCCATTATCTGTGATAACGAAGTTGGGAATGCCATATCGACAAATGAGATAGTTGAGTATGAACGATGATATTTGTTTTCCAGTAACCTTAGTGAGAGGTAATACCTCAATCCACTTGGTAAAGTACTATGTTGCTATGATGATGAACTTGTGTCCATTCGATGATGAAGGATGAATTTTTCCAACTAGATCTAAACCCCATTGAGAGAATGGCCAGGTTGGCATAAATGGTTGTAGTTCCTATGCAAGAGCATGAATGAGATTCCCATGTATTTGACATTTAGAGCACTTCTTTACAAAAGTGAATGATTCCCTTTCCATAGTCGGCCAAGAGTAACCCATTCTAATCAATTTCTTGGATAAGGTCAATCCACTTGAATGAGTACCACAAATGCCACCATGGACTTCTTGTAAAAATTTGTTAGATTCATCACATTCAAGACATCGAAGTAAAGTACCATCAAGACCACAGCGATAGAGAGTGTCAGTGATAAGGGTATAGTGAGAGGATTGGAGGATAAAATTGTGCTTTTGGTTACAGGATAAGTCAATTGGTAAGATGTCATCTTTTAGGTAGGCATAAATCTTGCCATACCAAGGTGAATCAGATCCTACTAAGTGGAAAATGATTTGACTTTCGGGTGTGTCATAGGCAGGTGCAAATAATTGTTCTACCAGAAATTCATAGCGAGCCTAATTTTCTGGGAGTTGTAGCAATGATGTGATCATGGCCATGGTGTTAGCTTCTTTGTTATCAAGTTGTGGAATATATATGAATTTGATATCTATGAAGTACTTCTTGAAATCATCAACCATCTTCTTATATGGCAACGGTTTTTCAGCTTTAGTTTGATAATCATCATTGATCTAATTTATGACTAACTGCGAGTCACCATAAACTTGTAGTTTTGTAATCCTCCATTCCAATGCTATCTTGAGTCTAGTGATTAAAGCTTCATATTCAGATATGTTATTAGTGCATGGAAACATTAGCCAATATGACCAAGGAATGGTATTTCCGTGAGGGGTGACAAAGAGTATGCATGCACTTGATCCGTGTTGAGTGAAAGAACCATCAAAGTATAAAAACCAAGGTTGCTTTGATTCTACAATGAAGACGTCAACATTTGGAAAGTCAATTTGCATGGGATGCTCTGCTTGTAGTGGTACTTTAGCTAGTTGATCAGTGATAACTTTCCCTTTGATTGCTTTGCAATCAACATAATGAATGTCAAACTCGCTTAAGATCATAACCCATTTTTCTAGTCATCTTGTCAATGTAGCTTTGCTTAACAAATACTTGAGTGGATCAATCTTTGCAACAAGATTAATTGTATGAGTTAACATGTAGTGTCAAAACTTCTGTGATGAAAAGACTACTGTGACGCAAGCCTTTTCGATAAAAGTGTAGTTGAGTTCATGACCTATAAGTGTTCAGCTTATGTAATAAATTGCACATTATTTTCCTGTAGAGTCCTCTTGTGCTAATAATGCCCCTAAAGATGTCTTTGTTGCGGCAATATATAAGATTAGAGGTTTGTTTGGATTTGGTGGTACTAGAACTGGTGGGTTCATCAGGTATTGCTTGATCTGTTGAAAATACAATTTGCACTTATCGTCCCATTTGAAAGGAACATTCTTATGTAATAGATGCGTGAAAGGTAGGCTTTTATCGGCTAGTTGTGTAATGAACCTTCGTATAGATTGAAGTCATCCTTGTAATGATTTCAACTAACTGATATTCTTTGGTGGAGGCATTTCCATGATTGCTTGCACCTTGGCAGGATCTACTTCAATTCCTTTTTCTAATACTATGTATCCCAAAAGCTTCCCAGATGTAACTCCAAAAACACATTTCTTGTGGTTGAGGTGAACTTTGAACTTTTCCAACCTTGCAAATATTTTGGATAACACTTCAAGATGTCCTTCTCTTGTGTATGAATTTTCCAATATATCATCTACATAATCTTCCATCAATGTGTGCATCATGTCATGAAAAATTGTAATCATAGCTCTTTGGTAAGTAGCTCTGGCATTCTTTAGACCAAAAGGCATGACATTCCAATAGTAAGTCCCCCATGGACATGTGAATGCTATTTTTTCCTGGTCTTCATGTGCAATCTTGATTTGGTTGTAACCAGAAAAACCATCCATTAGTGAATACATGGAATTGCCAATTGTCAGATCTACTATAGTATCAATGCTTGGAAGAGGGAAGTCATCCTTAGGAAATTCCTTATTAAGATCTCTAAAATTTGTGCACGCTCTGACACTTTTGTCAGGCTTGGACACTGGAACAATGTTGGAGATCAATTCTGCATAGTCGATTGATCTTATAAATCCCACATCAAGGAGTTTTCTAAGTTCTTCTTTAACCAGTAGTGCAACATGAGGATGCATCTTTCTGAGTTTTTGTTTCACTAGTTTAACTCTTGGTTTGATGGACAAGTGATGCATTATAAGATCAGGATCAAGACCTAGCATGTCTGTGTAAGACCAAGAAAAGTTGACTTGATTTGCTATGAGAAATTCCATGAACTCTGGCACTTCTTTATCTATCATGGATGTAGCTAACTATAGAATCTTTAGTTTTTTTGAAGTTTCAAGATTAACTGCTTTTGTAGGCTCAATCAAGATAGGTGATCACTCATGAAAATGCTCCAGGGAGTGTCAAATATCCCATCATCAGGTGCCTTAAAAAAATTTCACCATCTAATATGCTCTTTGTTTTATCTTTTGTTTGATATAACACTGCCAGATTCTAGTTTTCACCACTAGATCTTTATTTTGATTTTTGATTTTTGCAGCTAGGAGACTTGACACTCTCCTTATTAAAGACTCTATGCCGAAAATTGCTAGCAGAACAATCATTTGCATCATCTGTGGAAAGGAAGTTCATGATAGATTCGTCACTTGGGAACATAGGTAGATTGATAGGTCTAGATGAATCCTAGTCAATGAGATCGAGATAGATCAAAGGTAGTAGGTCATTGGGTTGCATGAGATCGGCTATGGTTAAGGTCATAATGGAATTGTTTGTAGGATCTGAGGTATGAGGAAAATCAATGATGGTACTGTTATCACAATAATCTTGTTTGATTAAATCTAACTCGGTATCACTAGAATCATAGTCACCTTGTAGTCTGAATTCTTGTGATTGGGACCCTGACCCTTCTCCTTCAATTAGATTTGGGATGTATTTGTGTATCACATCAACCCTTTTGTCCCTCCAGAACTCATCATTGTAGGTGGTGTCCCATTCATATTCACTAGAATCTATGTTAGAGTTATTATCCACAAAATTCTGAATTTCTATCAAACAGACTTCCCTTGTATCAGATCCTTCTTGCAATGTGAGGATAGTATCATGCAACTATTTAAGTGATATTTCTTTTGAGTTAGTATCATAGCCTAGTCCTGTTTTATCCTTTGCAGCAAGTCCTGGAAGGTGAATAGGCTCAACTACTTCTTTTCTCATTCAGATAGGACCATTACCATCATAGCCCATCTTTTGCATGATTGAATATCCTTTACCATATTGATCAATTGGTAATTTGATATTAAGAACTATTTCATCTTCATCTTTATAGAGCCAACTTAAAACTTCTCTATCCTTAGAATCTTCCATAGGGAATTGTTCTTTGATAAATCATCCATTAAACCTTGTATTTGTCTCTATTGGTGGTTGTGTTGACGTGGATGCTACAGATATCTGTTGTTGTGCAATAGAGGGTTGTCCATGTGATCAAGGTGATATAGGTAGATTTGCAAGGCAGAGAGAGTACTCCCCTAATCCATTTTCCTTGAATCGTAGTTGCTTGTCGAAGCTTTTGGTTAACTGGCTAATTTGCATATCAACTTTGAGAGAAGTATTAGTGGGAGCTTCTCGATTATTGGGAACCAAAGTATCTTGACTAGCTTTGATGTTGGAACAAGTTGGACTATTTGAATTTTCAGTAGGTATTGTGATCTCTTGTCCGTCATAATGAAACTTAAGACATTGATGATATGTAGATGGAACAACTTGCATCTCGTGGATC
This sequence comes from Sequoia sempervirens, assembly GCA_007258455.2. Lineage (NCBI taxonomy): Eukaryota > Viridiplantae > Streptophyta > Pinopsida > Cupressales > Cupressaceae > Sequoia > Sequoia sempervirens. The sequence continues at coordinate 256,827,105 of VDFB02000017.1, read as the reverse complement.
CAAGGATGACCCAACAAGATGTTGTATACAAGATCGTGATCTAACACTTGACATAAAGCATTTTTTATAACAGGTCCCACTCTGATTGGTAGCATGATTAAACCTTTGGACGCTCTTTCCTCATCATCATAGGCTTTAATAGTAATCTTTCTTCTGGGATCAATGAAGTCCCCAAAAAATCCTAAAGCCCGAACTAACTTCATAGTACATATATTCAAACCATCACCTCAATCTATTAGGACACGTTTGACATGAAACTTGTGGATCATGACTTCTAGATATAGTGATAAATTATGGGGATGTTTCATGGAGACTGTTGTCACTTGGAAATTGCACCCTATGCACAGAGATTGAAACCGAGCTTTCTAGAGACACATGGGATCATTTCAAGGCTGTGGGTCACCTGAATTTGAAATGAACCTCCAGAGAAGGCTGGCTTCCTTTGGGTACCACCTAAAACTATTGATTCTTTAAAGGGAAAGGGAGAAGGAATGCATAAAATAAAAACTACACTATGGTGATACACTAAATTTATAAGAAATCATGAAATGAAACAAGAAGAAAATACACTGGGAAACTTGATTGCTACTATTTCACATACTCAAAACAAATTCTTTTAGACTTATGCATCATTCTTGATAGGTTTGATCTACATACACATCTCAACAAGGAAAGATGAAATTCACAGCTTTAAGATATGAGTGCAGACTTATAAAACACAGTTGAAAACTTGCATAATCAGAAAATTACAGAAATCAGAGGTATACAAACATTAACGCTACCTTCCAAGGTAGTCTCTGTCTTGTATTCCAGATTCCAGTTGAGTTACAAAACATACATTTAGTTGAGAAAGGATTGATAAAAATCACTAACCCTTCAGAGTGTATATCTGAACTATCTACAAAAAAGGAAAAAATGCCTTATATATCAAACTGTGTCGGCCCCTTAGGGCTTACAAAATATCAGTCCTTAGAGTAGATTTTTCCTTAGATCTTTTGACTGAAATTAATGTTGAAACCTGCGTGTCCATGTCGATGAAGAGTCATTCACCGGAGAAGACTTCTTCAGATATTTCACAGCTACTGAATTCACTTCCTAGCATCGTGTCCTGTTTGAACCACTTTGGCTGAATGCTTTGAATTCCCTGAGCTTAGAACAAATACGTGTCACATTCACATTCTATTGACATTCTTCATCCTGGTTAGACAACCACGACTCGCTTTCAGATCTCCCTAATTGGCTGGGTATACTCGACACAAATTCTCCAGGTGGTCAAAAGCTCATTTGATCATAATCGCATCTCTGCGAGACACTGAAAGTGTCTCACCGATGCGATTATGCTCTTTTGAAGCCATCGGCATAGCATGTGACAGTTGATGAGAGTTCTTATCGAGCCCAAAAAACATACCGATATCGCCTCTATGGTTGCCAAGACGATCGCATTCGGCTAGAGAACATGGTGAACCCTTCTCATCCTCTATTGGTGAAGGTATTTTGATGTTACCCTGACGCATTTTTTCTCTACCCGAGCTCCACATTTTTTTGACGAGACCTTGGTAGGTCAAGAAGACTTCATAGCGAGGCTCAAATGTCATATCGATCTCTCCTTTGTCGCTGAGACCACAATATGTCGGTAAGACATCACTCTGACAGTCAGGCGCTACATCGATGTAATTCATGTCGGGAGACCTTACCGAGTCGGCAAAACATCCTGTCAAGGCCTCTCCTCTTCGCCAATGCCTCCAAAAGTCATACCGCTGGGCTCCTTTCCTTCTATCGGCCAGACATCCTTATATCGGCAAGACCTTATGCCGATGTAAAGCTCTTTTAGTGAGGGCTTTACTTTTTGGTTAGTGAGACATCACGCGATCGCTGAGACTTCATAGCGAACTCCTCCTGTCTGTTCGAACTCACCTCGATTCACTGAGACTCCCACTAGTCGGTGGGACATCATACCGAAGGAGATTTTCTTTGGTAAGGGTATTTCAGTTGGCATGACTTTTCTTTATCACCTAGACCTCACACCAAGGTCCTTTCTTTCTACCGAGCTGTTCAGTTTACTGTTGGTGAGACATCACTGAGTCGGGGAGATCTCCTATCGAATTCACAAGATTATGCCGAAGCCACATACTTTGGCGAGACTTTGGACAGTCTCCAGGACCCCATGGTGAAAGCCCCCAACTCCTAGCGAGACTGGATGTTTCCTTGGTGGGACCCCCACTTGTTCACTTCAGTCATCAAGACCCCTTGGTCGGGGAGTCATCCCTTGGTCGGTCAGAGGTTGTGCTGAAGGAAACTTGATTTGGCAAGGCTTCATTTCATTCACTTTGGCAAGAGACAAAGGTTTCACCAAGACATTATGGTGAAACCACTCCCTTCAGCCGAGATCCCCTTCGTTCACCGAGACATGGCCATGTCAGCAAGACCTGAACCCGACAGCTAGAAACTACACCGATGTCAATGTCGGGGAGACCTCCGCCGAGCTCATTCCGTTGTCGCCAAAACATTCCTAGGTCTTTGAGACCTCTTAGCAAGCTCAAAGACTTACCCCGAAGTATCCATCTATTGCCAAGAGTTATACCAAAGACATCAACATAAAGCATTGTCGGTGAGACAATGTTAGTTTTGCTAAGACATCACATCAAGCTCTTGTGTTACCCCGAGCAAATGTAGTCAGTGTGACTTTCTCATATCGGTAAGACTTCTTACCGAAAGTGTTTCCTCCAACGAAGGTTTCCTTGATGACTTTAAACCAACTACTTTCGGTGAGACTTTAACTCTTCTCTGGGACCTGTCTCTAAAGGAGATCCTCATGCCGATGGGGAACTCTTAGTCATTGGGACAATCATTTTGTCTCATCGATAGGAATCTGTAGGTGAAGCATTCAGACTTGATGGAACCCCTAGAAGTCGGCAAGACATCTAGGTCTTTCCGACTTTCTCCCTAGAGGATAAATATGTCAAACTGACTGAGGCCGACCTTCAACGAAACTCCCTTGTAAAACTGGCGGGGCGGGGTCAAGACGAAACCGTAATCGGAACCGGAAGAAAAATAGGACCTATAACTTCCCCGAAGTTTCAAGTCTAGATTTCGTTCTGATCCTGCCTCTAACAAAAAATGAGGGAAGAAGGAAGAAAAGGAAAGCACAAAAGGAAACCAAGGAGGAGACATCCCCCGAGCACATGCCACAAAGAAAAGGAAGAAGAACGAGTGGGACCGGGGTCAGAACCAGAACGGAAATAGGAACCAGACCTTGGAAAAGTTCCAAGTTTAGGTTTCGACCTGGTCCTGGTCCCACTAGAGAAGGAAAGAAAACACAAGGCATGAGACAAGGTGGGATTGGAACTAAAACCAATCTCGGGCCAAACACAGCGGGGCAGAAACAAAGAAAAAAGGGGGGACAAAGAATGGAACGACAGAACCGGGGTCAGATCCGGATTAGAAACAGGAACTAAAACTTTGGAAAATTTCCAAGTTTGGATCCCAACCCCGTTCTGCCCCTGATAGAACAAGGAAAAGGCAAGAAGAAAGAAAAAAGGAAAGAGGGAAAACAAGGAAAAACAAAAAGAATGAAAACCCACCCGAACCAAAGACCTACACGCTGGGCTCAACCCTCTTGGGAGCCACATTTAATCCACGTGCCGAAATTTAAACATCATTTTCCCCTGCATCTACACAAGAAGCAAACAAGTTAGAAAAAGTGATCCTGATGCAAGTGTTCCTCCATTTGGTCTTCGAGAATCTCTGAAAGCATGGGTTACCCTTCCTGATTGAGCCCATAGGTGAAAAATGGGTAACATTTTTGGTGACGTTTGCTATATGTTTTCCTGCTAAATATGAAGACAAGTAGCCAAAAGTTGTCTATTGGGCATGGAGTTATTAGGAGACTCAGAAAATAAATAGAAATATTAGTTATGCACATGGCTGCAACTTGCTTGAGATCGACAGGACACAACAAGTTGCCAAAAGAAAAAAAAAATAGGGAAAAACAAAAGAGAAAATAGTGTGCCATCACAGCATCCAGGAAAAAGAAAATAATTAACTTGAAGCGTATAAGCACTTATTGAAACATAACCCTAAACTAATATGTACAAAAGAGGAACTCCATCAGACTTGAAAACAAGGCTTAAGGTGTATCCCATTGACTGGGATAGGGACTACCTCCCCTTCTGTTGTAGCCAATTGATAAGCATTGTGTTCCTTACAATCTCTGATAAGGAATGGGCATGTCCACATGTTGTGAAACTTGGTGTGATGGCCTGGCCTGCTTTTCAGAACATCCCATTTGAGCACGAGGTCTCCCACCCTGAAAACTTTTTCTATAGCCTTCTTGTCAAATGTTCTTTTCACTTGGAGCTGATGATACTCCAAAGCTTTCATTGCTCTGTCCCTTGATTCTTCGAGCTCCATGAGCTCTGCATACCTCATAGACATGGGGTCTTGTTGCTCAAACATCTCCAATTGATGTATAATGTCAAGGGCTGGGAGCTCCACATATAAGGGCAATATTTCCTCTCTGCCATAGACTAACAAGTATGGTGAATTTCCAATAGGCCTCTTAGGAGTCACTCTATCAACCCAAAGTGCATTCTTTAATTTAGTGTGTTAGGTCCTTTGGCTATCCTCCATTGTTCTTTTGATAATCCTGATGAGATTCTTATTTGTGATTTCAGCTAGGCCATTACCCTGAGGGTAATAATTTGAGGATGTATTTAGATGAATACCCTGTTTAACAGCCTAATCAGTTAGCTTTAATCCCACAAAAGAAAGAGTGTTATCAGATATGATAGAGTCAGTAACTCTAAATCCGGTGACTATATCTTCATAGAAGCTCAAAACTGAAGACTCTTTTGCTTCTTTCAAAGCTATTGCTTTTGTCCATCGTGTGAAATAGTCTGTAGCAGTCAGCACCCACTTATGACCAGCACTGAATTGTGGGTTTATCGGCCCAAAAAAATCAATGCCCCATCTCATGAAGGGCTGCTCTACTTGAATTGGGTGCAGAGGCATAGCAGGAAGCTTTTCCTTTCCTATGAATAAAGCACACTTGATACACTTTCTTGACCAGGAATGTGCATCTTTGAACAAGCTGGGCCAATAGTAACTAGCTCTCATGATTCTCCAGGCAGTAGTTCTTGGGGAAAAGTGACCTCTTGCAACTCCATCGTGAAACCCGTGAAGTACCTTCTCAATTTGATGACTGTGAATGCATCTTAATAGGACACCATTCAGATCCTTTTTGAAAAGAACATTGTTTAACAGTACATATGGTATATACTGCAGTCTGAAGTATCTTCTTTTAGCTCTATTTAACCCTAATGGGCATTCACCAGTTTGTAGAAATTGGTTCATATCTGGAACCCAATTAGTTATCCCCATACGCACGTCATCTTGGGCATTCTGAAACTCATTTGTATTGGTAAAAAAAACATCCTTTTCTAATTTAGTTTTACTGCTTGACCCTGTAACATGCTGCTCACAAAGACCTTTACCTCTAACCAATTTGGTGATTTTAATATCTACATCATACTCCATGACCTTGGTGATCCATCCTGCTCTTTTGTCATTCAAATCTTTGTTCAACAAAAACTCCACACTTGAGTGGGAAACCAAAATATGAATCTTATTGTTTGACACTAGAGGCTTGAATTTCTTTAGGCTTCTGATTACAGAGAGAACATGCTTCTCAACAAATGTATACCTCTCTTCGTAATCAACAAGTATTTGACTAAATAAGGCTATTGGCTATTCTAAGTTGTCACTATTTTTTTGTACCAACATAGCAGAGATTGAACCAGTGCCACCAAAAGCATACAAAAATAAATCTTTGGAGAAATCTAGATTTACCAATGTTGGGGCAGACGCTAAAGCCTTCTTGATTTCTTCAAAACCATTCCTTGCATCTCTTGTCCAACTGAAAACTGCATTTTTCTTTAACATAGCTGTCAAAGGTTGTAACCGGTTTGCAACATCAGGAATGAACCTTCTTAGAAAGTTGATTTGTCCCAAAAATCTCTGTAGACCCTTCTTGTGATTGGGAAATGGCAACTCAAGTATGGCTCTAACTCTTTCAGGGTCAATAGTAATCCCTTGCTTTGACACTATGTGTCCTAATAATTTCCCTTCATGAACAACAAAGATACTCTTTTTTGGATTGAGGCAGATACCAAACTCTACATTTTTCAAAAACTTGCCTAAGATGTAACAAATGTTCATCCGCATTCTTGGAATAAACTATAATGTCATCTAAATAAATTAGTATAATCTTATTGATCAAACTTTGAAATTCCATGTCCATGGCCCTCTGAAATGTGGCACCAGCATTGGATAAACCAAAAGGCATCCTTTTGAATGCCATGGTGCCCCACTTAGTTGTGAAAGTGGTTTTGAACCGATCCTCTTCTTTAACCAGCACTTGATTATAGCCTGAAAAGCCATCTAACAAGGAAAATATTTCAGAACCGACAACTACTTGTATGATTTGTTCCATGGAAGGTAGCAGGTAATGATCTTTCAAAGATGCTTGGTTAAGATCCCTAAAGTCTACACAAAGTCTTATTTCACCACTTTTCTTCCTAACTGGAACAAGATTAGAAACCCAAGAGGTGTGTTTAATTGGAAAGATGATACCCCCTTCAACTAGTTTGGTCAGCTCTCTAATCATTAAGGGTTCAAGCTTAGAATTCAAGGGCCTTTGTTTCTGCCTTATTGGCTTAGCATTAGGTTCTAACTCAATTGTGTGCTAAGCAATATGGGGATCAAACCCTTTCAAATCTGAATATTCCCAAGAAAATACATCATAGAATTCTTGACATAAAGCAACAAAAGATTGTTTATCTTCATGTGAACAAATTTTTCCTATCTTAAGGAGTTTACCTTTGAAAATCTCCAGTTCTTCATAATGTTCTTGTTTGATTTGCAAGCCAGCTTTACCCTTTTTAAGCTGATCATCAGTACTGAAAATCAACTATAAGGTAACAAGACCTTTGGGTAACTTATTTGTCCTCAGCTATATGACTTGATTGTCATACTGTTGCTTGAGTTTTGCTTGATTCATCATGGAGAACTGATCTTCTTCAAGCAAGAAAGAAAGGATTTTCTCATCACTGTCAAAAACTTGCTAGTGAATGTTGTTATCAGGAATTGACGGTTTGACCACAACCTTCACATACTATTGTACTTTCTCTTTCCTAATGTTACCTGGAATATCAAACTGTGCCCCAATGGATGCAAGCCTATCAGCATGCTTGTTCTGATTCCTTGGAATAGACACTAAGTTAAAGGCATCAAAATCCTCAAGCATGTTCCACACTTTGTTTCTATAAGACTTTAGTGTGTCATTTTTTAGCAACATTCAGGCCTCTTATTTGATTGACAATTAGCTCACTATCCCCATATACTTTCAAGTGGGCTATTCCTCTCTTCCTTGCCCATTCAAGACCTTGAACAAGGCCCTCATACTCAGCAGTGTTGTTGGAGCACACAAAAGAAAAATGAAAGGCAACATAATACTTATCACCCTGCGGAGATACAAGCATTGCACCTCCTCCAGCTCCATTTTTGCTTCTAGAGCCATCAAAATACATCTCCCATAATTCATTTTGCTACTCAAACTGACTTTCTAGACTTCTTTCAAGGTTTGGCATTTTTGTCCCTGTTTCATGCAATACATAATTGCCCAAGCCAATGTCCTGAATAAGCTTATTTAGATTATCAACCACGTTCTCAACTACCCATTCATTCAAGAGTACCTCAGGTAAACTCTAAGCTTGTAACTCTTGTGTTGCAGCAATTTCAGTATCCTCTAAAACAATAGAGTTAACATTTATAGCAGATGGCACATAAGGTTTGATGTGATCCTTGGCAAGGGACTCAAAAGTTATAGTTACCTTAATACCATACCTGGTCCTAAAAAGTATATGGGACCAATTTGATGACAAATACCCTCCAATTTTAGCCGTGAAGTCTCTAGATAGGCATAAAGCAAAAAATGGAGGCAAATCTATGACAAAAACATCTTGTGGGATTGAAAAGTTGGGACAGGCACTAGTGTGAGATTCTAATTTTTAATAGCACCTATAGTGTTTACTGTTGTCCCATCCAATTGAAGTACTCCCTTTTCTAATGGCTGGTATTGTAAACCTAGTTGGTCTACAATCTTTTTTGGCATTATTGAACTGCTAGCCCCACTATCAACCATGCAATTGTGTACCAATTTATTCCCCACTATTAAGGAAACATAGAAAGGAGGGGGTTTGACACCATTACTTTGTTGTGTGGTACTATCCAAAGGTGCATTGGTTAAAACTGACTTTGTTTGGCCTAAAGGGACTTCATTTGGTGGATTCAAACTGATTAGATTTGATAAGGCTGACTATAACAAATAGACTTGACCAGGGATTGCTAAAGAATCCCACATCAAAATTGAAACATTCATTTTTTTCATACTTTCAACAATGTTGAAAGGTGCAAATATATTTACCTTTGGCTGCATCTTTACAACATCATGGTCAGGTTGCACTTGACTTGCGGATGAAGCATGTAAAGGCTGCTCCCTACTAGTGTCATAACCTTGTTGCAAAGTGCGTGGTACTTGCTGATTTGATGGACTAGCAACTCCCTTATTCTTGTTTGTTGCTTGTTCAATCTCGAAAGCCCTCTTCTTGGCTCTAGTATTAGCAGCAATAGATGTGTCATCCTAGTTCACTCCACAAAATTCTTCTCCCTGCCAATTCATGAGAGTTGAATCATCTCCAGGTTGATCCTGCTATTGTGGATACCCCTCCTTAGGAAAATATTGCACACCTACAACATTTTGCACGATAAGAGCTTGATTAATGATGCCATTAGAGCACATAGCTTGATTATGTGGCTGATTACATGGATAACACCACTCATAATAAGCAACTAGATTGTTTTGAACAGGAACAAGCTCTTTGACAGCACTAATTGGAGCTAGATTATAGGCCTGAAAAGGCCTTGTGTTGACATTTTTTCTTGTGCCTTGATAATTGCCTTGATACTACTATCTATTCCCCTAGAATTGTTGTTGTTGACTTTGAAAAGGCTAATTTGAGGCCTAATTCTACTGTTGATAAGGCCTAGAATAGGTTTGTTGTTTTTCCAAGTTCACCAACTTGTTACCAAAAGTCTGTAAAAGACTTTTGATCTCTTGTAACTCTTATGATGAGCCTGAAGCAACACTTTCTTGTTTATCAACGGCTGGAACAACAGCTGGCAACATTGGTGCAGCTGGTAAAGGTGTGAAAGGAGGTATTTGCAAAGGAATGTTTGCATGAATTTCTAGAAATATAGGCATTGGAGGCCTAGGAGCGAGTTTACCAACTTGTATTGAGCTATTCTCCGCTCTGATTTCTATTTCAAAAGCATCTGGTAAAGGAACTCCTCCCATTGACTGTATCATGACAGCTATATCACTGTTCAAATCCCTCAAAAAGTATAAAAATGCGTATTCAGGAGGTGGCCTCACCATTGTAGGGATTCTATCCTAGGTTCTATGAAATCTGAAGTTGAAGTCATTCATCTTCTCTTGTGGAGCCCTCTTAATTATAGTCAATTGATCCAATAGAGACAAGTTATCAGACCTGTCTTGAAATTGTTTATGCAACTTGTCTCCAAATTCGTACCATGTTGCAATTGAACTAACTGGTAGGCTCCTCTACCATTGCACAACTCTTCCCTTCAGTGAAGCAGCTAGTAATCTCACTGCAACATCCTCTTGGGTTATGTGATGTACTCCACATAGCGAAGCCACATCTCGCATGTGTTCAATTGGGGTAGTTTGATCTTCCCTAGTGAAAATTGGCAGACTCTTCAGGGCTGCCATTGGAATGTCATTGTGCTGCACCAAATTCAATGGGCTCCCTCCGTCAAAAGTAACGAAGGGTTGATTCCGAGGAGCAGCCATTGGAGGTGGCTAAGGTGGATTTACTGGTGCAACAAAGTGAGATCCCACAGATGTAGGGGTAGACTGAGTTCTTCTAGAATAGATAACTGTTGTTCCTCGCTTTTTTGTTGCTCTGCTTGATCTTCTTGGTGGTGACAGCTACGAATATTCAAAAGGACCAGAGCTACTTCTTGTCTGAACTCTTCTCATAAACTGAAGAAGGCGTTGATTCTGAAGTTCTTTCCTCTTTATGGAGTCGCCAAGTATGCCAAATGACTTCTATAAAGTCTGGGACATGCTGGTTGCATACTGAACTAGCAGTTCAATTTAGTTTGGGTCCCACCGGGCATGCCAGAAATTGTTGTCACCTGGAAATTGCACCCTATGCACAAAGATTGAAACTGAGCTTTCTAGAGACACATGGGATCATTTCAAGGTTGTGGGTCACCTGAATTTGAAATGAACCTCCGGATAAGGCCGGCTTCCTTTGGGTACCACCTAAAACTAGTGATTCTTTGAAGGGAAAGGGAGAAGGAATGCATAAAATAAAAACTACACTATGGTGATACACCAAATTTATAAGAAATCATGAAATGAAACAAGAAGAAAATACACTAGGAAACTTGATTGCTACTGTTTCACATACTCAGAACAACTTCTTTTAGACTTATGCATCATTCTTGACAGGTTTGATCTACATACACATCTTAAGAAGGAAAGATGAAATTCACAGCTTTAAGATATGAGTGCAGACTTATAAAACACAGTTGAAAACTTGCATAATCAGAAAATTACAGAAATCAAAGGTATACAAACATTAACACTAGCTTCCAAAGTAGTTTCTGTCTTATATTCCAGATTCCAATTGAGTTACAAAACATACATTTAGTTGAAAAAGGATTGATAAAAATCACTAACCCTTCAGAGTGTATATCCAAACTATCTACAAAAAAGGTAAAAATGCCTTATATATCAAACTGTGTTGGCCCCTTAGGGCTTACAAAATATCAGTCCTTAGAGTAGATTTTTCCTTAGATCTTTTGACTAAAATTAATGTTGAACCCTGCGTGTCCATGTTGGCGAAGAGTCATTCCCCGGAGAAGCCTTCTTCAGATATTTCGCAGCTACTGCATTCACTTCCTGGCATCGTGTCCTATTTGAACCACTTCGGCTGAATGCTTTGAATGCCTTGAGCTCAGAACAGATACATGTCGTATTCACATTCTGTTGACATTCTTCATCTTGGTTAGACTACCATGGCTCGCTTTTAGATCTCCCTAATTGGCTAGGCATACTCAACACAGATTCTCCAAGAGGTCAAAATCTCATTTGATCAGAATAACATCTCGGCAAGACACTGAAAGTGTCTCACCGATGCGATTATGCTCCTCTAAAGCCATCAACATAGCATGTGATAGTCGATGAGAGTTCTTATCGAGCCCAAAAAATATACCGATATTGCCTCTGTGGTCACCAAGATGATCGCGTTTGGCTAGAGAACATGGCAAACCCTTCTCATCCTCTATCGGCGAAGGTATTTTGATGTTACCCCGATGCATTTTTCTCTACTTGAGCTTTGCATTCTTTTAGCGAGACCTTGGAAGGTCAGGAAGACTTCACAACAAGGCTCAGATGTCATATTGATCTCTCCTCTGTCGCTAAGACCACAATATTTCGGTAAGACATCACTCTGATAGTCGGGTGCTACATCGATGTAATTCATGTTAGGGAGACCTTACTGAGTCAGAAAAACATCCTGTCGAGGCCTCTCCTCTTTACCGATGCCTCCAAAAGTCATACCGTTGGGATCATTTCCTTCTATCAGCTAGACATCCTTATATCGACAAGACCTTATGCCAATGTCAAGCTCTTTCGACGAGGGCTTTACTTTCTAGTCGGTGAGACATCACATGGTCATTGAGACTTCATAGCAAACTCCTCCTATCTACCCGAGCTCACCTCGATTCGCTAAGACTCCCGCCGGTCGGTGAGACATCATATCAAAGGCGCTTTGCTTTGGCAAGGGTCTTTCAGTTGGCATGACTTTTCTTTATTGCCCAGACCTCACACCGAGGTCCTCTCTTTTTGTCGAGCTGTTCACTTTACTATCGGTGAGACATCATTGAGTCGGGGAGATCTCCTATTGAATTCACAAGATTATGCCGAAGCCACATACTTCAGCGAGACTTTGGATAGTTGCCAGGACCCCATGGCAAAAGCCCCCAACTCCTAGCAAGACTGAATGTTTCCTTGGTGGGACCCCCACTTGTTCAGTTTAGACATCAAGACCCCCTGGTCGGGGAGACATCCCTTGGTCAGCAAGAGGTTGTGTCGAAGGAACCTTGATTTGGTGAGGCTTCATTTTGTTCACTTCGGCAAGAGACAAATGTTTCGCCAAGACATTATGGCGAAACCACTTCCTTTGGCTGAGATCCCCTTCATTCGCGGAGACATGGCCATGTTGGCAAGACCTCAACCCGACAACTGGAAACTACATCGATGTCAATGTCGGGGAGACCTTCGCTGAGCTCATTCCATTGTCGCCAAAACATTCCCTGGTTGCCGAGACCTCTTAGCGAGCTCAAAGACTTACCCTGAAGTATCCATCTGTCGCCAAGAGTTATATCGAAGACATCAACATAAAGCACTGTCAGCGAGACAATGTTAGTTTCGCTAAGACATCACATCAAGCTCTTGTGTTACCCCGAGTGAATGTAGTCTGTGTGACTTTCTCATATCGGTAAGACTTCTTAATGATAGTGTTTCTTTTGGCGAGGGTTTCCCTGATGACTTTAAACCAATTGTTGTTAGCGAGACTTTAACTCTTCATTGGGACCTTTCTTCGAAGGAGATCCTCATGCTGATGGGGAACTCTTAGTCACCGGGACAAATCATTTTGTCTCGCCGATAGGAATCTGTAGGTGAAGCATTCAAACCTGATGGAACCCCTGGCAGTCTGCAAGACATCTGGAAGGTCTTGCTAACTTTCTCCCTAGATGATAAATATGTCAAACTGACTGAGGTTGACCTTCAAAGGAACTCCCTTGTGAAACTGGCAGGGTGGGGTCAAGACGAAACCAAAATCGAAAGCAAAACCGGACCTAAAACTTCCCCGAAGTTTCAAGTTCAGATTCCGTTCTGATCCTACCTCCGACAAAACACGAGGGAAGAAGGAAGAAAAGGAAAACACAAAAGGAAACTAAGGAGGAGACATCCCCCAAGTACAGGCCACAATGAAAAGGAAGAAGAACGAGCGGGACCGGGGTTGGAACTGGTTCTTGGAAAAGTTCCAAATTTGGGTTCCGACTTGGTCCCAGTCTCGCTAGAGAAGGAAAGAAAACACAAGGTAGGAGACAAGGCGGGATTGGAACTAAAACCGATCTTGGGCCAAACATAGCGGGGCGGAAAGAAAGAACAAAGGGAGGACAAAGAATGGAACAACGGAACTGGGGTCAGAACCAGATCAGAATTAGGAATCAGAACTTTGGAAAAGTTCCAAGTTTGGATCCCAACCTGGTTCTGCCCCTGGCAGAACAAGGAAAAGGCAAGAAGAAAGAAAAAAGGAAAGAAGGAAAACAAGGAAAAACAAAAAGAATGAAAACCCACCCGAACCGAAGACCTGCACACTGGGCTCAACCCTCTTGGGAGCCACATTTAATCCACGTGCTGAAATTTAAACATCATTTTCCCCTGCACCTGCACAAGAAGAAAACAAGTTAGAAAAAGTGATCCTGATGGAAGTGTTCCTCCATTTGGTCTTCGAGAATCTCTGAAAGCATGGGTTACTCTGCTCGATTGAGCCCATAGGTGAAAAATGGGTAACAGAGACATCGTCCTTTTTTAGAGAATGAAAGGCATGTGGGTGAGGAAAAGTGTCCTACCATGGCTTGAAATTAGTCTACATCTAGATCGATGGATATAGTTTTTTCAACGAGGAAATTTTTTGAAATTTCCTTGTGTGCTAGGGAAATCTTCAAGAGTTCTAAGATAGAAATCTAAGCAGGAGTTTTTCCAAGTTTATTGACTAAGTCATATTGATGTTGAGGTAGGGGCACATTGGTTTTTGAAGAAGCACCCTTTAAGAAAACTTTATCTTGTGCTCTTGTTGTTGTGCTAACTTCTCTATATTCCATATTTTCTTTAACTTTAATAACGTTGACCCATTCATCATTAGTGTAGATATGATTGATTATATGATCATTGACATGATTCACACTTTTTTCCCGAAGACACACCCTTTTGATAATTGGGAAAAGGGTTGCAAAATGCTTGGTCGTCTTCATTTGATTTTTGGTGTCCTATTTTGATGGTGTCATTTTCTATCAAATCTTGGATCACATTTTTCAAGGCTTGAAAATTATTCATGTGATGGCCCTTGCACTGATGATACTCACAATAGTATGTGTCGTTCCATGATGGAGGCTTCAAACTGGGTTCAAAATTTTGTTGAGGTGGTAGGGTGATAACGTTCTTTTCCATCAACTCTTTAAGGGAAGATTCTAGAGATTGACCAAGTGGAGTAAAAGTTCTTCTACTAGAGAAGAATGAAAATTGTTGTGGATTTGTGTTTGAGGTACTTCCTAAGAAATTTTTGTTGTTATTGTTTCCACGGTAACCTTGATTGTTAGAATTCCCTTGGTTGGGAGTAAAATTTTGACTCACGTTATTCCTCAGAGGAGGAGGATTTTTTCCTTGATTTGTGACCGAGTTGACGTTGTTATGGTTATTGTTGTGAGGAGCACTTGGAGCACTAAGAACAAATGGCTTAGTCGAGACATGACTTGCATCTACAACACCATCATTGACCATTTTTTTTTTGTGAGTCCAAAACTTAGATCTGTCATTGTGATGATTTGAAGAGCTAGGATTGTCCTTGTCAAGTTTTATTATCCCTCTCTGAACCAAGGCACTTTCAATGGTGATGGCATTTTCAATCAATTTTTGAAAAGAGGGAGGACAGTGAAGATTAAGATGATAGCTCATCTCTTGATCTAAGTTGTTTATGAAAGTGGTGATATTTTCCTTTTTAGGAACATGGTGTGGATATCAAGCGAACAATCTTCTCCATCTCTGAAGAAATGTAATGAATGGTTCATCGGGTTTCTGTTTAGCCTTGCAGAGATCAATCATGGTTATTTGATGTTGTATGTTGTAGGAATATTGTGATATGAACTCATTAATCAATTCCTCAAATGTCTTGATGAGCGGTGTGATTCTTGATAGCCATTCCATAGATTGGCCTCGAAGACTTCTAGGAAAAAAAAGCATCAAGTATGTGTCTTCATGAGAAAAATCTAATGTCATATTTCAGAAGTCCCTAATATGATCGATTCGATCCGATTTCCCATTGTAACAATCGAACTTTGGGATTTCACAGTGTTTGGGAATTGGGATCATGTTGAGACGTTGGTTAAAAGGATAAGGACAGATGTCATTAAGAGTGTATGTCTTTGTTGTGGCTCCCCCTTGTAGATCTTTAATTTTTCCTTGTAGTGCTTTAACTTGTTGATTTAAGGCACTAAGATCAGACAAGGGTGTTTCATTAGGATTACTCTTTATGTTCCCAGTATCAAAATCATAGGGCAATTTAGCTCCTTTGTCAGCTAGATACAAAAAATATTTTTCTTTATCGCGCTAAAAATATTTTCTAAGGCTTTGTGAAACTTGGGATCTTGCTCAGCCTCTCTAAGATGTTCTTCATCTCGTTCATCATCACTCTCCATAGGATTTTTGCTCCCATCCCTGTTGAAAGTGAATGGATTTTTTTCTCTTTCACTCATGTTATATTTAAAAAGGGGATTATGACTCACACTATAAAGGGTATTACTAGTCTCACCCTCTTCTTGAGTTCTTTGGGTATGACCTTCTTGTTGAATATCCTCTTTCAGCTTATTATATTGAGATCTTGTAAAAATAGGCATACAATTTTGAAACGTTCTTCTAGACTTAGATCACAATTTGATAAATGCACAAATGATGATATTTTGATCTGATAAGATGAAAATCTTATGATATGATCAAAATATGTTCCTAATTCTTGATTGTGGCTTCCAATGATAAAGGATATCAGAATCCTATTGGGGAAGTTGAATCAAATAATCAAAAATTTGTTTGAAAGGTACACTTTTTAAGATTTTGATCCTTGTTTTTGAAGAACGATAAGTATAGCCTAATTCATTGAAGGATTTGATTGGGATGTGTTGGATATTCAATAGAAGGTTGTGGTATATAATTGAACTCAAGAGGTTTATTGTGATTTTGTCATTTTGATAGAGCTCATCTCTGAAAATAAGCTCGTGAATCTAAAGGGTCTACATCGTATTCGTTAGTAAATCCCCTAACAAAATATTGGTACCTATGGAGAAATTTGTGGTACTGGAGCAAGACGTTTCGACTCTTGTATAAAAACTTCCTTCGTTGTAAGGTTTTCTTGTAACCTAGAGGTTTCTTGGGTTTCTTGATTCTATTGGCAATTGACTTCTTGATAAATTTGCTAGATTTCCGCTCCCTAAGCATGAGGGAAATGTCAATATGCTACTGGACTGAGGATGCTATAAACTCAGATCTATCAAAAATAATGATTCAGAAAAAGTGACTGATGCACAACTTTTTCTCCTGTATGCACTGCAAAAACAGGCATATGCGCTAGAGAAAAAGTCAAATGCGCTACAATATGTCTCAGATGCGCTACTATGTGTCCTATATGTGCTACAAAAAAGTTGTTGTGATAGTGACTGGAAAACTATTTTTAGAATATCCAGTGTATGCGCTAAAACACTCAATGCACTAAAACAGACTCTAAAAGCGTTGGAATAACTAGTCAATGCGCTAGAACAGACCTCATATGCACTAGAATATACCTTATATGTGCTAAAACAATTTTTCCAAGGTAATTTTTCAAACGGTTTGTGAGCAGTTTCAGGTAAAATTTGACATGTTCATTTTGGATGATCTTATATCTAAATTAGTGTGATTGAAAATACAAAAAACACTTTGAAAATGGTTGTTCTTAAGCCCTATACTAAACATCAAGTGTATGCTCAAAATTGTTTTTCAAAAAGTGTTTTCACAGGTTTGACACATAAAAGACAATTCAAACATACTCACTCCTAGTACTCAAGTAGGTCATCATAATAATCAATGGCCCGCATCTTAAAAATGCGTCAACTCACACAATTGTGTCACCCCCAAAGGGGCGCCCGTTTTTTTGTCTTTTCCAAGCGCGTACTCAGAGTGACGACAGTGGATACTGGATCCCCTGAGCAAACGATCCTTGGCAATTATATGGTGAGTATCTTGGGGGCAGATTCTTCCCTCCCCTTGCACTATGATTATTATGATGTTCAGAAACTGACATGGTGAGATACTACACTAAGTTCGTAGTAAGGGTTTCCATTCGGTGCAGCAATAATAAACTCCCTCAAGAGACCTCCCAACCTTTAGAACAAAGGCTTTGGGGATGGTTATCTTGCACACTACTGTCGAATTGCGGACTTTCCCCAAATTTTCTTTTGATTAAAGTGGGTTGGAAAACTTGGCTTTAGTTGTTCCCACTTAGGTCGTTCGTCTTGGGTGAGTACTTTTCCCACAAGAGCAGGCCTTCTAAAGGATGTAATAAAGCATTGAAATTTCATGAATTTAAAAGGAAAGTCTGGTATTATGGTCACCTAGTTAGGGGGAGAGCATAGACCTATTGCCACAAACATAGTAGATAATGTTCTTTTTAAAACCCAAATTACAATGATCTAATCTAAGTGAAGATGTTGCTTCACAAAAACAAGTTGTTCAATTTTAACTGCAAAAAAACATTGTGTGGTGGCTATCCTATATTGCTTCATTTTAAATCTATGTCTACCCTAGGGTTGCTTCTTTTAAAAAAAAACCAGATGTGACTATCCTATATTGGTTCTTTTTAAATCAGAAAAGGTTCTGTCTACGAAAGTTATCAGACTCAGAACCTTGTTTAGTTACAACCTGTATGTGCCAAAAAAACAAGTAAATGTGCTAAAACATATTCTATTAGCGCCACAGAAAGTCCTATATGCCCTAGAAGAACCCTTAAATGCGCTAGAAGAGAATGCAGGAAAAAAATTATAATTTTTTTTTAGTAAACTGAGCCAAGTATATGCGCCATTTTGTTCCTTATAAGTGTCGTTTTGTTCTCTAAATGTGTTGAAACAGTTCTTGGATGTGTTGGAAGACCTACAAAAGTGCCAAAAGAAACCTTGTATGTGTTGCAGAAACCCTCAGATGCGCTAAAATAGAAATTTTTGCTGAAAATCCGAATTCCATAATGCAAAATCCTGTCAAAAAACCTACAAATAGACGTTAAAAAAATGGGGCAAGGCCCCATGATGGGTGCCAGAAATGTGTGGTCAATTTTGAGTGTATTAAATATATATTAAACAAATCAAAACACACTGATAGAACATTATATCAAAAACAAAAAATCAAATACAAGGAATGCAAACTCTTTCTTATGTCTTTAATGTCGTCCTATCATCCTCTATCTCCAGTGTTTTTGTTGATTCCAACTGGCTCTTAGATCTTGGGCTAGGCTCAACAAACAGTCTTCCTAGAGAATGATATTAAATATGAATGCATACAATACTATGCTAAGATGTGATTATTCTAATGCTAAACATGATTGATAAAATGAAAGATTGCAATAATGCTATGAATACTAAAGCTAATAATGATAATGCTAAGATGTTAGAATGCTTATAATGCTAAAAATGCAAGTAATCTCTAAATCTATATGCATTATAAGTTGTAGGTGTAACCAATACTTGGATTCACAGGGATATTTATAGAGTTTTCAAAGAATTTTGATTGGCTAAAGTGATCAACAGCTGTGAAAATTCCTGGTAGATCGAACGGTTGAAGATGGACAAGACTGGAGAGAAAAATAGAAGAAAACATAAAGCAAGTTTTATTTCCTTTTTCGAAAAAGAGATAAAATGAGATGATAAAGATGAATTGTAAAAATCATCTTTTTGTAATATTTTGAAAAGATTTTGAAGAAGATAAATAATGAATTATTAAATTCAATTAGTCATTTATGGGTGACATGGATATTTTTCTTAAAATAGAATATTTACCCCAGATTTGAAGAATAATGAAGGATTTCATAATTAAATAAAATATTTAATTATGATTTTGAAAAGATATGGAAGATATTTAATTAAACTTTTTAAGAAATGACATGTAAATGGAATTAATTAAATAAAATATTTAATTAATTAGAAGAAGGATTTGAAAAGAAATATTTAAATTTAATTAAATAAAAAAGACTTAATTAAATTCAAAAAAGTGATAATTAATTAAAATAAATGAAGTGCATTTATTTAATTAATCAATGTTAGAAACCAAGATCTGAAATGCAAACCAGAAAATCCTTCCACAGAAGAGAAAATTAGAAAAAAGCAGAGATATTGCAAAAAGATGTGCAACATAATATTATTCAGGAATTGATAATTACAAGATATGATTTTATTTATAAAAGAAAAGTATGCATGACCCTAATCTTATCTTGAGCAACAAGATAGCTCAACAAGATAAGGATGATAATAATTAACCTAGGAATTAAATATTACCTAAGTAAAGTTATGCAAGTGTAATTAAATATTAATTACACTAACACCCCCCCATAAGTGTAACTTAGGGAGACTAAAAAAGCATGCACGTAAAACTAAGATGAATGCAAGAAAGAATGAATGGGTCCCAGAAACAAGGCCTGATCAGGTACCCAAGTACAAATGCAATAATGAGGTAGAAAAGGAAAACCCAGTGGGACAAAACCCCCCTACAATGAGATGACTACTGCAAAGAAGCACTGGAAGAACACTATGGAGTAACACTAGAACTGCAGTCCAACAAGCAAGGAAAGATACTTCTATCTACAATTGAAACCAAAAATGGAATCATAATAATGTGACAACAGACCCAATGCCACAGAAAACTGGAAAACTCACAAATTGGAACAACCCTAGAATCTGTGAAGCAACAGTAGATGAGATGATGATAGAATCTAGAAACTGTGTATCTTGATGTTGATGCCAAACTGAGACTAAAAATCTTCCATGGGAAGGAGTACCAAGAAGACTCTGGAACATTAACCATAAAAACATGGCCCTCAAACTAAGAAGGATGTGAACCAATGCAGATCAAGAAATATAAACTCTCAACTGAAGTGTGAACCGATGTGAATCTGATATGTGTCAAGCAATAGCAAAAAATTGGCCAAAAGAAACTAAGAGACCAGATAACCCATACAAGTTGCCAACAAATTAAGATGGATATGGAGATCAAAGTGCATGCACACTCTAATCAAATTATTATGTAAGAAATCCCTCTAACGGAACTTTATCTCAGTTCATTTATTACAATAACCTAATGATTGTAAAAGGAGAGCATGCAAACATGCATAAACAAAAAATAAAATGATGTGGTACTGAAATGATGTGGACATATGAATGTGAAATAATTAAATAAAAATTGATTTATTTAATCATGACAGAAGAATAAATTGAATGAACAATATAATTAAATTAATTAAATTTAATCATATGTAGAGGACTTTAGAGAAATTAATTAAATAATAAATATTTAATTAAATGCCAGGATTAATCAGACATGACCAATTTTATGCATATAAAATATTCATAGCATCATTACTAATTTTTAAATCAAGAAATTAGGTTATTAGGAGAGGCAGTGTTGGTTAAACCATAAAAGCTAGAACAAGAGTCAATGATGTTAATTTTATTAAACTTAAAATGGTTATATTGGGGTTGCATAGCAATAAATCTATGTAGCCAATAGATACCATTCAACCACAACATCTCCAAGCCCAACATTCAAACAATGGTATAATTATTTGGGAATGGAAGGAACCTCAAACCTAACCTTCAATTTAACATAGCGATAACATTTCCTAGATTTAAGTGTCAAACCAAATGGAATTTATACCCACACCTTGCCTTTAGGTGATGTGTCAGTTTTTTATGTTTCTCATACAACATTGCTGATGTGTGTATATTTGTGACCATGTGCATGCATGGTTATTAGTGCATGAAAATTTTACATGTCAAATAAAAAAATTGTAGGGTTAGTTCATGTCTTAAGTTTAAAATTTAGGGCATGACATTTAGTATCAGAGCTTAGGTTTTCAAACACTAGGAACTTTGGGCTAAGTTAAAAAGTAACTAATTAAAAGTTATACCTTGGAAATTATAGGGTGCCTCATAAATTGAGGAGAGGTACTCCAATAGGAGCCCATGGTCATGAGGTTCCACATAAGTCACACCATACTAGGGATGCTAATTGAGGTGGCCAACCCAAGTTGGAACCATAGATACTCTAGACACTATAGAATATAATAGGAGTTATCGAGGAGAGACCACTAGGAGCATCAGAGGCACCACAAAAAGATCAGCCTGAGATTGATGTACCACATGAGGATCAACCTAAGGGAAATAGGCATAATTCAGGGTCACATGAGTGTAACAAGAGTCCCTCATCCCTTGGTGGGGCATGAGAAGGAGAGATAGTGGATGAGTCAATGAATATTCCATCTCCACCTCATCACATTCAAACATCGCCAATAGTAGGGATGGTTCCAAGGGTCACTCAAGATGTAGGAGACCATATTCATGAGTTGCTCTGCCTTAAGCCACCAAATCTTTTAGGATCAACCAATGGGGTGGATGTAGAGTCTTGGTTTCTCAATCTTGACCAATGCTTTGGGTTGCACACATATGGGAGCAACCTTAAGGCTAGGTTTTTAGTTCACTTATTGAGAGGACTCGCTTCTACTTGGTGGCACCAAGAGGAGTGAAAGTATCATTTGTCTATGGATATGATCACATGGGACACCTTCTTAGAGTGCTTCAAAGTGTGATACATTTCAAATAATTTCCATAAAAGTTACATTGATGAGTTCCATGATTTACATGTTTAGAGGGGCCTTACATTGGCCCAATATGAGAGCTTATTTTTAGATCTTTTGCAGTATGTGGATCACATTTAGGATTAGAAGTTTCTTATCAATAAATTTATTTGTGGGGTTGAACCCCAGCATTTCAATACCTGTGTGTATGGTTGATCTTTAGGACTTTAGGGTCACCATGGAGAAGGAATATATAGTAGAGGAGGTGATTAGCAAGACACAAAAGTTGCCAGAATGATTTCAAAATAAAAATTAGGTCCATCAAGATTAGAGTTTCCACAAACCACCCCTTCCTATGAAAGGGGGATTTAGACCTTTACTTGGGTCTCATAGACCACAACAATAACAACATCTGGCACAAAGGTTTAGTCCATAATAGGGTGCATAGAGTGGGAAACCTAAGGCATGGCATACATAAAACTCATGTAGAGATATGAGACCACAAGGTCAACATGCAACACCTCCTCGATCTCAAGAGTCTTTTAGAGGTGGAAATATACTTCTACTTCTACTTAATTTTGGAAGACCTAGACCATTCGTAGTTCAGTAGGAACTAGCCAGCATAGGTGCAGTTGAGAGGACCTTGTTATGTATGTGTTGGTGTGGGTCATTTAGGACATGGTTTTGTAGCATGAGGACCTTTTTTTGGAGCTTTTGAGCTAACAATTGGTGATGTGGTAAAGTCCCACAAAGTATTTGCAGTGGTCAAGAACTACTAGGCTGAGCATCAAGCCACTAGCATTAAGGCAACATGTATGATTAGTGATGTTCCAGTTAATGTTTTATTTGAATCTAGGGCATCAAATTCTTTTATTTATGCATCCATAGTGGATCATTACAAGCTAGTGGTATCTAGACAAGATGATAGGTGGGAGATAGATTTAGCTTCCTAGGCCAAGGTGGTCATGGATTTAGTGGTACATGGTTGTCAGTCAGGTCTTGGTACTATCACCACTATAGTGGATCTTTGTATTACTCCATTGGGATCTTATGGCATATTTTTGAGTATGGATTGGCTTGATGCACATCAAGCTAATATTTATTTTCATTGTAAGAAGATTGAGTGTATTGATGATCAAGGTGTATTAGTGGTGATCTCAGGAGTGCATAGGACCATTTCTCTTTGCATGATATCTGCTATGTAATTGAAGTGGTGCATGAGAAGAGGATGTCAAATTTTTGTTATCACTATTAGTGATAAGTTGGAGGACTCGACATAGATGTCATTAAATGAGTATCTGATCCTCGAGGAGTTTGCAGATGTCTTTCCTTTAGTTCCAAGAGCTCAACCATTTTCAAGGGAACCTTATAGGATGACAACACAAGAGCTCAATGAGCTCAAGGCTTAGTTGGAGGAGCTATTAGAGAAGGATAAAATTTGATCTAACATATCACCTTGGGGTGCACATATTATCTTTATTAAGAAGAAGGATGGGTCCCTTCATCTATGCATCAACTATAGGCAATTAAACTAGTTAACAATTAAGAATCACTACCCCTTGCCTAAGATTGATGATTTGTTTGATTAGATGAGGGGAGCCAAGGTGTTTTCCAATATTTATTTGAAGTTTGGATACCATCAATTAAGGATTGTAGAGTCATACATTCATAAGACAACATTTACAACTTGTTATGGGTATTATGAGTTTACAATGGTGTCATTTGGGTTGATGAATGCCCCCGCAGTGTTCATGAGCTTAATGAATGGGGTATTTTGCATCTTCCTAAATTAGTTTGTGTTGGTATTCTTGGATGATATTTTTATTTATTCATGGAAAATGGAGGAGCATGAGGTGAATTTGAGACAGTTTCTATAGTGTTTGAGATGGCATCAACTTTATGCCAATTTGGATAAGTGTTCATTCTTCCAAATAGAGGTCCAGTATTTGGGTCACATTATTTCTGGTGATGGAATCTTAGTAGATACATTGAAGATTAGTGTCATCATGGATTGGTCAACACCCACCAGTGTTATGAAGGTTAGGAGTTTTATGGGGTTAGCCAATTACTATCATTGATTTATAGAGGGATTTTCTAGGATAACACATCTCATTGCTTCCCTTCAAAAAAAAGGGAAGAGGTTTGAGTGGATTGAGTAATGTGATAGGGAATTTGATACCCTCAAGGAGCATCTCACAAGTGTTCCCATTCTAGTAGTAGGGTATGTGCAGGATCATGATGGGAAAAAAAGTGACGATATGATGGGTATGTGTAGGGTATGTAGCTAACGACTTTTTTTTACCCAAAATTGATGAAATGAAAAAGGGTTTTTAAAGGAGATTCTCATCTTTCCACCAATATAAATTATGCTTTAATTTGAATTTAATAAATAATTATTATTCATTTTCTATTTCAATTATGACTAAAGTCCTGATTGATAGGTTGATTGAAAAACATATATAGCTTTCAGATGGTATCACATTTTTTGAATCCCAAATATGCATCACATTCTATGTTTTGCATACTATAAGATTAAAAAAAATGAATTTCATAAAGTTTTGACCAAGTTAAGGTGGTTAGACATACAAGTTTTTTTTTTTAAAGTTGTAATACAAAATTCATAATTAATTATTAGGATGCAATATAAAAATGCATTGCTTTCCGGCATCACAAAGCTGCCATATATACATAGACAGTGAAGCCGATCATAATTAATTATTTACTTGGAAAAAAATTACCAAAAAATATGCATCACATCGGGACATGAGTCCACTACTTATATCTAAAATCTTATAAAAAAATATTATCATTTTATTAGTAGGGTGGTCAGATAGAAACCTACTTCTTATTTTTTCCCTGAAATTTAAGTTGGTCATGTTCTCACTAGATGGCGACATTTTCATGGCCACCATTTTGAGCTTCATTTTGATCATTGTAGTTTATAGTATATCTTCATGTAGCTAAACTTGAATGCTCAACAAAGGTGTTGGATGGATTTCTTGTGTGAGTATGACTCTCATGTACATTACATCAAAGAAAAGGATAATGTAGTGGTAGATACATTCTGTAGGTGACACCATGAGGTGATGGCCATGATAGTGGGTACAAATTTGAGGGCTCATATTTTACAACAGTTGCTAGAGGATGATTGGTACTGTGAGGTTTAGAGTGAGATACAGTCTTAGAAAATATTCAAGTTACACCATGGATTCAAATGGGTTATTACAACATTTAGGGCATATATATGTTCCATAGATTGGGGATCTATGGATTGTGATCTTGTCAGAGGCTCATAGAGCTCCATATGCAACACATATAGGGGTAAAAAAGATGAATGAAGATATTTATTAGCTTAACCATTGGATAGGGATGCATCAAGATATTTTAGATTTTGTTTATGGGTTCCTTGAGTGTCAAAGAGTCAATGCTAAGCACAAACATCTAGCAGGACTCCTTTACCTCCATGAGATTCCAAAGTGGAAATGGTATATCATTTCCATGGACTTCATTGTTGGTCTACCATTTTCTTGGTGCCATGATGCCATTATGGTGTTAGTTGACAAGTTGACCAAAGTGGCTTACTTCTCTCTATCTTGTAATACCTACATTAAGCCAGTAGTAGCAAGGGTGTTCTTGGATGATATTGTCAGGTTGCATGTGATCCCTCATAGGATTGTATCAAATAGAGATTTAATATTCACCTCAACATTTTAGAAAGAATTATAGTAGGCTATGGGAACTCGACTCAATTTCAATACTGCATATCATCTAGAGACATATGGTCAGAAAAAGAGGGTTAATTAGGCATTGGAGGATATTTTATGTATGTATGTGATGGATCATCAATCTAGATGGGAGGATCACCTTTACTTAGTTGGGTTTACCTACAACAACAACCATCACAATTATTTAGGTATGGTGCCTTATAAGGCATTGTATGGCAGACCATATAGGACTTGAGTTGGGATAGGGTTGAGGACAAAGTTTTCATTGGTCCTGAGTTGTTACAAGATATGGAGCAATAGGTGGTCTTGATTAGATAGTAGTTATAAGAGGCTCAGGATTGTCAAAATATGTATGTGAATTCTAATAGGAAATATAAGAGCTTTTTAGTGGGTGATTGAGTATTCCTGAGAGTGTGGCCTCATAAGAGTCCAATCAATTATGGGAAGGGCTCTAAGCTTGCACCTTAGTTTGTGGGCCCCTTTGAGATCTTAGAGCAGATAGGACCAATTTCTTATCATCTAGCCTTGCCACCTAACCTATCACATGTCCATGATGTCTTTCATGTCTATGTATTATGTTGTTATGTGTATGATTTATCTCATGTTTTGAATTTTGGTGCCTTATAGGTGAAGTTGGTTGGGAAGTTGGCATTGGAGCTCATTCACATCATGGCTCATCAGATGTTGGCCCTACAAGGATGAGAGCTAGACAAAGTTAGGGTCTAGTGGGATAGATATGATGTGGCAGCTACCACCTTAGAGGACACTTCACAAATGGTGACATTATATCCTCACCTCTTTGAGGACTTCCAGGAGGAAATTCAAACCTAGGGGGGAGAATGTGAGACCTACCTTTCCAATAACAGAGATTAATGTGAATTATGCAACTTTTTTATGATTCACATGGATAGTTATTTATTATGGGATGTTTTTTTGTCATAGATTTTGAATTTGACATATTTTGATAGTACCATATACACATTATTCTCATGCATATATGCTTATCCTCATCGAATATGGTTTTGTGGTAATATGTAGATGATCAAACTAGTGTGATGACCTTTCTTATTTTTATCTCATGAGTGAATGATTTTTATAATTAGATGGATTATAATGGTTATCACATGTAGTGCATTTATGTTCAATTATCTATAAAGTTGATTTTATTAATGTTATTGTATCAATGGCATGGAATGAATGTATGCAATGAGATGCTTAATTTTGAGATGTCATTATGGAGATATCATGTTTTTATATTTTATCCTTTGATTTCAACTATTGATGATGAATTAATTGTTGCAAGTATGAGCTAGTTTGGTGGTGTTGTCATTAATGTTGTCATTGATGTCCACACAGTTTAGTATGTTGCATATTGTACATGTATGGTTGAGATGCTACTGAGATTTTGTGAGTACATGGACCTATGTTATATAGCTGCAAATGTGTTGTGTTGATGAGTTTCCAAGTGCTTTCGAGAAAATTAATATAGAAGAGAAGTCAAAGTGATGAATGTGTTCAGAATGTGCTCCGTGTTTCTCCTATATTGATCCTATGCTTGTGCAGATTTGAAGGTGTGTTATTTTCATTTTCATGGTAACATATGTTGGGTTTCAACTTTTGGTGTGATGGTATGCGAACTATTCTAGCAGAGCTGGTATTTTGTGGATTGAGAGAAATATTGTTTCTCTACAATTTTTATCTATTTCATTTTAGATCTTGTAGATCTAGAATATGCTTTATGAAGGTCTTGTCTATGATCTGGTGAAGAGGTTTGAAGTCTGGAGATCCAAAAATCATATTTCAATATTTATGTGTGTGTCTGCATAGTCTGAATTGTCTGATGAAATAAATTCAGTGATTGAAGCCTATTCTTCTTGTTGCAGATGTATCTAGAAGGTTGTGAGATGTAGTCTCATGATTAATGAAGTGTGTTGAGGTATCTGCATGTCATCTTCATGCTAGAAAGTGTGTGCATCATTGTTCATTTTTTTTTTCATTAGGTTTGGCCGACCTAGTGTTTACACTTTATTCGAGGAATAAAATTTAATTAAGAAAGTGTGTAGAAGATTCAAGAATATTATTTGTGGTCTTGATTATATGTTTTATTAGTCCACTCTTATTCCTTTCCACTACAGAAATTTAGAGTTTCCAACCTAATTTGAATTTATGAAATGATGTATTGTGGACAACCTTGGAGAAAGTTTCTAAGGTTGAGAATATTATAAAAGCAAGTTGAGTTGTGAAGAATGGTATGACAGTGTGATGCAAAGTGACAAAAGCATGCCACAAACAATAAGAGAAGAAGTATGTGTGAGTGAGTTGTGATAGCAGTTTTTCAGTTTGTTGAAGGTAGTAAACTGAAGGTTTTTGTAATCCTATGAATGTGCTTTAATTGCAGTGGTGGATCTTTTGTTCTCTTTTGTATCGGTAGGTAGTGAGCCTCTCTATTGGACAGTGAGTCCTTTGTAGGTAGCGAGCCTTTATATTTTGGATAGTGAGTCCTTTGTAGGTAGTGAGACTTTGTATTTTGGATAGTGAGTCCTCTTTTGGGAAGTGAGCCCTTGTATTCAGTTTATAATCTTTATATTGTGAGCTAACCCTCACCGTAGTTTTTCCCTTATTGGGTTTTCCACATAAAAATATGGTGTTCATTGTGTTAATTTGTTTTCTATTATTTATGTTTCATGCTTATATTTACTAACAGAATAGTGTGGTTGAAGTTTTGATAAGTGATAAAATTTTAAGGTTGAATTTGTGTGAAAACTAATTCACCCCCCTCTTAGTTGTCTTGCACTTGTTTAACAATTGGTATAAGAGCATTGGCTCCTTTCTATAGAGCTTAACCACTTAAGGAAGATTTGATGGCACACAAGTTGGCGATCCCTATGTTTGATGGAACTAACTACAAAGATTGGAAGGGATAGATGAGAGGATATATTATCTCTCTTGGTTTCAAGACCTAGAAGGCTATTGAGAATAAGTATACACTTCCATCTAGTGGTGTTAATTCTACATATGAGATATATTCTTATGAAGAAAATGAGAAGGTGATGTATGCGATTTGTAGTGGTTTATCTAAAACTAAGTGAATTAAGGTTAATTCTTTAGATACTGCATATGATGTCTAGAAGAAGTTGGAAGAAATGTATGAAGGAAATGAAAAGGTGAAATTGAAAAAGAGACTAGCGGCAAAGCATAGATTTGTGAACCTAAAGATGGAAGATGGTGAAGAATTTACAAGTTTCTTTCACAGGGTTGAACAAACTGCAAATGAAGTTAGAAATCAAGGAGGAAAGCTATTAGATGAAGACATAATTGAGAAGATATTGATCACCCTACCGGACTGCTACAATGATAAAATATCTGTGATTAAAGAAATATATGATCCTAAGAAGTACACCTTGGAACACTTGTTCAACACCTTGCAAGCATTTGAATTGAGAAAGTTTCAGAAAGATGACAAGATAGAAGAATAGACAGAAATGGAATTTTAAAAAATGAAGACTGAGGAGGAACCAGATAGAAATGGTGTTGGTGAGTTGGAAGCTAACTTTTAGTGCAAAGGAGATTGTTCGAGGATTTCCTAGATTCACAAGACCTGCTAATGCCATCTATAGAATTTTTCAATTGGGGAAGCAGACAAGATGTAGCTTTAAAGGAAAGGAAAATTCTACTACTAGAATGTTGGAATTAGTACATATTGATCTTTGTGGTCTGACTAAGATTGGAAGCTTGAATGGTGACAAATATTTCATGTTTCTTATTGATGATTACACTCAAATGATATGGGTTGCTTTTCTCAAAGAAAAGAATCAAGCCCTAGATAGGTTTAAGGTATTCAAAGCAAGAGTGGAGAATGAAGTAAATCTGAAAATCAAGTGTTTAAGATCTAATAGAGGTGGTGAATTCACTTCTGGTGAATTTAATACATTCTGTGAGAAGCATGACATAAAAAGGTAATTTTTTGCTCCAAGAACCCCTCTACAGAATGGAGTAGTTGAAAGGAAAAACAAGACAATTCATGAAGCTGCTAAAACTATGATGAAAGAGTCTAATGTACCAGATGTATATTGGAGAGAAGTGATACATACTATTGTTTATTTTCTTAATAGAGTTCAGATTAGGCACAACAACACAAAGACACCTTTTGAGTTATGGACTGGTAAGACTCCTACTGTGAAATATTTTAAGGTATTTGGAAGCAGATGCTATATTAAAAGAGATGATGAAGGAATATTTCTTGGATACTCTACTACTAGCAAGGCATACAGATGCTTTAAAAAAATATTGAGAAAGATCATTGAAAGTACTAATGTGAAAGTTGATGAAGACAAATGTAGACCTATTGAGATAAGTGAAGTTGAACCTAATGATCTTATCTGTAGACATATACCTGAAGAAAATAAGGAGAAGGAAGAAGAAGAAGAAGAAGAAGAGAAAGAAGAAGAAGAAGAAGAAGTGGAAGAAGAAGAAGAAGAGAATGAACAGGAACCTACTGCTAGGACTCCTAAATATGTACAAAAGAATCATCCAAAAGATCAGATAATTGGAGACAAAAGTGAAGGTGTGAAGACAAGAAGCAGAGTTGCAACTGAGGTAAATTTTTGTTTACTCTCTAAAATAGAACCTAAATCACTAAAAGAAGCATGTGAAAATGAAAGTTGGATGAGAGCTATGAAAGAGGAACTGCAATAGATAGAAAATAATCAGACATGGGAAATAGTCCCTAGAACTGTGAACAAAAATGTGATTGGCTCAAAATGGGTATTCTGGAACAAACTAAATGAAAGTGGAGAAGTAGTAAGGAATAAGGCAAGACTGGTATGCAAAGGATATTCACAAGTTGAAGGTATAGATTTTGAAGAAACATTTTCTTTTGTGGCCAGAATGGAAGCTATAAGAATGTTTTTGGCATTTTCTGCACACAAGGACTTCAAGGTATATCAGATGGATGTTAAGTCAACTTTTCTGAATGGTAAGTTGGAGGAAGAAGTATACATGGAGCAACCTAAAGGGTTTCAGATGTTTAACAATTTGAACATGTTTTGTAAATTGAAGAAAGCATTGTATGGATTGAAGCAAGCTCCCAGAGCTTAGTATGCAAGACTGGACATATATCTGACAAAGTAAGGATTCAACAAAGGTTCTACAGACAACAACCTCTACTTTAAAGTGTAAGGTAATAAGATGTTGATTGTAGTTGTTTATGTTGATGATATCATCTTTGGTGGAAATGAAGGCATGTGTAAAAAGTTTGTTGAAGAAATGCAGAAAGAATTTGAGATGTCTATGATTGGTGAAATGAATTTCTTCCTTGGTCTACAAGTGAATCAAACTAATAAAGGGATATTCATTTCACAATCTAAGTATGTAAAAGAGTTGTTGAAAAAGTTTGGGATGGAGGATTCTAAACCATTTTGTACTCCTACGGTAACCAAATGTAAGTTGAGCAAGGATGATTGGTGGATTGTTGTATCTTACTGATACTAGACTAGATATTATGCATGTTGTGTGTTTAGTTCCTAGATTTCAAGCAGATCCTAGAGAAACACATCTTATAGCTATAAAAAGGATATTTAGATATCTTAAAGACACACCAGATTATGTACAATGGTACCCTAAGAGTAATTATTTCACCTTGAATTCTTATACAGATGTTGATTGGGCCAGATGTGTAGATGATTGGAAGAGTACTAGTGATGGTGCTTTCTTTCTTGGCGGAATACTAGTTTCATCGCTGAGTAAAAAGCAATACTCGGTTTCTTTATCCACTGTAGAGGAAAAATATATTGTTGTAGCATCTTGTTGCACACAAGTTTTGTGGTTGAAGCAAACTATGAAAGACATTGGTGTGGTATATAATGAGCCTATCTCTATTTTTGTGATAATACAAGTCCAATAAACATTTCAAAGAACTTGATTATGCATTCAAGAATGAAGCATATATCTATCAATTCTCATTTTCTGAGAGAGAAAGTGTTGGAGAATGAGGTCAAACTAGAGTATGTGACAACAAAGGAACAAATTTTAGACATATTTACTAAAGCTCTTTCGAAGAGTCTTTTGAAAATCTTAGGGAGAGGTTGGGGTTCATTGGCCCTCTTAACCAGGTGCACATGAAGGTGCATCAGTCTAGTGAATTCATAGATTCTTCATTTGTCTGGATTGATAGATGGGTCTACTCCACAAGGGGAGTAGAAAAGGTTTTTATTGTTTCAGTATGAATGTACTCCTAAGGGGGAGTAATCAAAGCAGTTGTTATTTTCCATTGATGTCAAAGGGGGAGAAAAGGTTGTGTTTCCATTAATGACAAAGGGGGAGATTGTTGCAAGTATGAGCTAGTTTGGTGGTGTTGTCATTAATTTTGTCATTGATGTCAACATAGTTCAATATGTTGCATATTGTACATGTATGGTTGAGATGTTGCTGAGATGTTGTGAGTAAATGGAGCTATCGTATATAGCTACGAATGTGTTGTGTTGATGAGTTTCCAAGTGATTTTGAGAAAATTAATATAGAAGAGAAGTCAGAGTGATGAATGTGTTATGAATGTGCTCTGGTATGTGCTCCACATTTCTCCTATGTTTATCCTATGCTTGTGCAGATATGAAAGTGTGTTGTTGGTATTTTCATGGTAACATATGCTGAGTTTCAACTTTTGGTGTGATGGTATGTGAAAGTTACGTTCACTGGTATGTGAATTGTTCTGGCAGAGTTGGTATTCAATGGACTGAAAAAAATATTGTTGCTATGCAATTTTTCTCTATTTCATTTCAGATCTTGTGGATCTAGAATATGCTTTATGAAGGTATTTTCTATGCTCTAGCAAAGAGGTTTGAAGTCTAGAGATCCAAAAATTATGTTTCAATATTTTTGTGTTTGTCTGCAAAGTCTGAATTGTCTGATGAAAGAAATTCAATGATTGAAGCCTATTGTTCTTGTTGCAGATGTATCTGGAAGGTTCTGAGATGTAGTCTCATGATTAATGAAGCATGTTGAGGTATTTGCATGTCATCTTCATGCCGGAAAGTGTGTGCATCATTTTTCACTTATGTTTTCATTAGGTTTGGTCGACCTATTGTTTACACTTTATTCGAGGAATAAAATTTAATTAAGAAAGTGTGTAGAAGATTCAAGAATATTATTTGTGGTCTTGGTTATATGTTTTATTGGTCCACTCTTATTCCTTTCAACCGTAGGAATTTAGATTTTCCAACCTAATTTGAATTTATGAAATAATGTATTGTGGCCAACCTTGGAGAAAATTTCTAAGGTTGAGAATAGTATAAAAGGAAGTCGAGTTGTGAAGAATGGTATGATAGTGTGATGCAAACTCACAAAAGTGTGCCACAAATCATAAGAGAAGAATTGTGTGTGAGTGAGTTGTGATAGCAATTTTTCATTTTATTGAAGGCAATGAACTAAAGGTTTTTGTAATCCTATGAATGTGCTTGAATTACAATGGTGGATCTTTTGTTCTCTTTTGTATCTGTAGGAAGTGAGCCTCTCTGTTGGATAGTGAGTCCTTTGTAGGCAGTGAGCCTTTGTATTTTGGACAATGAGTCCTCTTTTGGGTAGTGAGCCCTTGGTAGTGAGCCCTTGTACTTAGTTTATAATCTTTATATTGTGAGTTAACCCTCACCGTGATTTTTCCCTTATTGGGTTTTCCATGTAAAATTTTGGTGCTCATTGTGTTGATTTACTTTTTGTTATTTATGTTTCATGCTTATATTTAATAACAAAATAGTGTGGTTGAAGTTTTGATAAGTGATAAATTTTTAAGGTTTAATTTGTATGACAATTGATTCAACCCCCCTCTCAGTTGTCCTACACCTATTTAATAGTAACTATTACAATTTTTTGTGTAGGTTTAGTCCATGAGCAATGAACCAAGTGAAACTTCAAGGTGACAAATGTGCATTACTATGAAACTGACCTAACCTAATTGGAGAGGTTAAGGTCTTACATGTGATTATTTGTGATGTGTATATTGTTCATAATGTTCTAGTATGATTGTCCTTGGTAGTGCTTAGTGTTATGTCTTGTGTGATCTTTGGTATGGGTGTCATGAAGTGGTAATGGGTCATTGTGTGAGTTGAAATAATTGCATGTTAAACCCAAGTTTTGAAGGTTCATTTAATGCATAATTTAAGTATTTATGTTTTTTCATGATCCTAGGTCATAGGGCTTGGACTTAGGAACATTTTTATGAGCTTAAAAGTTAATTTTCATGTTTTATGACCCCTCTTTTGGAGCATTTTATTTTTGATGAGATTCAAAACTTGGCTAAGTCATGTATCTTTCAAGCATGCCAAAAGAAACCTCACACTAGAATTTTGAAGGGTTGAGTTAGTGGGAGATGAGAGATCAATTATGGAGGTGACACTTGTCACCTTCACAATTGAAGATGGAGGATTAAGGCTTCTTGATGTGGTTTTGTTTCTGAGAGCTTTTACCATTGGGATGGATTCATTCTTGTTAATTTTCTCTTACTATCAACTTTGAGGAGAGTGTATAATATTGTTGGGTGAAGAAAAGATTGGAATTGTTATTGGTTTCTTCTTCAATTTATTGTCAATTTGAGGTTAAATTAGGTTTGTGTTTCTCCCTTATACTTCTTTATGAAATATGTGAGAATGCATTTCTTCTTATAAAAATGTGGTGTTTTATTTTGCTAGTTTGATGTGTTGTGTTTATGTTTTGTGAAATAGAAGAAAATCTACCACATAATGGTGATTTTACTTCTTGTTTAGGGTTTGAGTAAGAGACATGTCCCTTGGAGGGGAGTTGGTTTAAGGGATATGAGTACCCATCCTCTTCATATATATGGCAATGTGTGAAATACTATGGGTTGAAGATCATGAAATTGTGTTGAATGATGTGTGATGGAGAATGGGTTGAGGGAGTATGATTTTGGAGTTCTATGTGAAAATTTGGAGTTGTATTATTGGTTATATTTTTTTTTTCTATTTTCCCCTTATGGTTGATGTCCCTACTTCCCCTTTTCAAGGCTCTTGAAGAATATCCTATGTGCTATGTCATTGTCTTGTTAATGACCCACATATGTGATTTTTTGTGTTGAGTTGGGTATAAATATGGCTAGAAATTTTTTTTAGTTGTTGCCACATATATGAGGCTATTGTAAAATGGCACGTGTTGTAAAAATTATGTCACCTTTTGGTTTCCCTTAGCTTGGGGTGGGCTATTTTAGCCCTACGTTTAGGAGATGAGCTCCAATTGGTTATGGAAAGAGTTTTGTTGTTTATGTGCACGAAATTAGCTCATCAAGAAGGTTGTTTATGGGGATATTTTGGCTTGATTTTACACATTTCTACAGCTAGTGTTGTAAGATGTGTTGTTGTTAATGGTTGTGTAGGTGAAGTCTTCTATGGGTTTTCATTACAAACTTGCCTACTATTGTAAAGAGTTTCACTCAAGGAAATTAGTAAAGAAAGTTAAATGTGTATATTGTAAATATGAATAAAGAGTAATTGCATTTAGTTGTATCAAGCTTCCTTGTTGTAAGTAAAGTTGTATTGTTTAAGGAGGCTGAGAAATGACCATTTTATAATTTATTTTTCACATGTAATCTCCATAGAAAATTTATAGAATAGTTGGAAACCTACAAAATAAAGTGGTTAAAATGTGTTAGTGGAAGGTAGAACACTATAATATTGGTTTGATTTTAAATTTCTATTTGATTATTTTCCTTGTAAGAAAATGTGTATATAGTCACATTGTGAACTGGTTGTAGTAACCCAAAAATAATATGCATGTTACATTTTGATGTATTTACTTTAACAGTTATACATTAGAAAAATGCATAGAATATAATATTTGTATCTCTATTATTTTAAGTCATTGTTGGTTACATTTTAGAAATTGAGTGACTTGGAGTAAACATTGGATATGAACTTAAATTTCTTACAAAAAGAAATTTTAGTTTTAGATAGGACTATGGTGTACTTATTGCAAGGGAAATATGAATTCTTTCTTTCAAACAAGACAAAATGGCAAAACAGTAGTATAGGAATTTCCTCCTTCCTATCACTCATGCTTTGTTTGATGCCTTTACATGATATTGCATGAGAAAACATAAGTGAGAAAAAGGTGCCTCATTCCATTCGAAATGGCATGAAAATAATTTTAACAATAGTGAAATCAATTGACGCAAGTGAAGATTATTAGTGACATTTATATTAAAGGCAATAATAAAGTATATTGATATTATTGCTAATAGATTAAGTATTGATATTTAATATTATTATTTGTAGATTAATATTAGTATTTGTAGGGAAAGCTAAGGTGTGGAAACAACTCTCCTAACATCAAAACCTCAGGGAAGAATGTAGAGATACTTTTAAATTTTCAATTACAGTCCAATTAAGATACACTTGAAAGTAATAACAGAAACAAAGAAATAATCATACACAGATGAACACCAGATTTACGTGGGAAAACCCTTATGGGAGAAAAACCCACCACACCAAGAAAAACCCCTTTGAATTACAGTAATGAAATTACATATAGAGTACGAGATTCACTCTCTGATGTCAATTTACAACAACAGATACAATTATCAACCTTGGATAGAACATTCAAGTGATAATGCTCTCAGAATTAAATTCACACTAATCACACTTCAAACTATTCATCCAACTATTACGCCAACTATTGATCGAACTGAACATCATCTACAATTACAAAATATATCCAAGTCATCCCTATCTGTTGAAATTCCTCATAGAACTGCCACAATAGACTAACTTCCAATGGTTCCTATTCATCTTCTCTGATTGTTCGAAGACTCACCACGTAGGATAGTCATCACTCGGTCAAAGACATTCAAGATGTATTTGCATGTCAGTGAGACACTAACTGTGTCTCCCCAATTCCATGAGAACGATTATAGTTATCACCAAGAGTCCTGACCATCGACAAGACATTATACCGAGTTCTCAAGTTGCATCGACCTCAACATTCTCATCGGCAAGACTATCGCTATTCGCCAAGAGATCATAATGAAATCCTCAAGTCACATAGACATCAATATTCCCTTTAGTGAGACTATTGCTATTTTCCTTGAGATCATACTGAGCCCTTCAAGTCATACCGAAATGAACAACCATTGGAAAGACTTATCACTATCGCTGAGAGTTCTTACCAAAGTCTTGAAGTCACCCTGAGAACTGATTTTGACAAGAGTTATACTGAAGACACCCCATAGCATCGGTGAGACCAACACCGATCACCAAGAGTTCACACCGAAGCCTTTGTGTTACCTCGAAGACTCCAAGTGTAAAGCTATAGGTGAGACTTTCCATATCAATAAGACTTCATACCGAAACATATGAGTTACTCCGATGACCATAAGTGTATAACTATCGGCGATATTTATCTTGTCGGTATGAGACATACTGAATGTCCAAGCCTCTCCCCAAAAACTTCTTTCACCACAAGTCTCCCCGATCACCTTTAGACACCAATAGTCGGTAAGAGATTTGCTCGAGCGGGAAGAGTTTGAAAACTCACAGTGATAGAAAAGTCACAGTGATAGGTTCAATCGGAATGACAATGACAAGGTCTTAGTGACCTGAACAATTCACAAGATTAAACAACTGCTAGTCAGCTAGACAGAGAGAATGTCACAACGACTTGGCTCTTTCAAAGGTTTCAGCCTGTGAGACTGAGGCACAATATTCCAACAATCTCCCACTAGACGAAGATCACACAAGCACCTCCAGAGCACAACATAACTACTAAAATTCATGGGCACTGAGGCCCATCGAACTGGGACACCACCTGAACTTGTCTGTTCTCACTAGATTCGTCAATGTATCTACAACATTCTCTAGAGTATCCACTTTTTCTAACGAGACCTTTCCATCCTCCACCATATCTCGTACAAAATGATACTGTACATCTATATGTTTCATCCTGGCATGGAAAGTAGGACTCTTTGCCAAATAAATAGCACTCTGAATGTCATAGTAAATTGTTATTTTCCCTGCATGAAAACCAATGTTAGAACACAAACGTTTTAACTAGATTTATTCTTTACAGGCATGTGTTTCTGCCATGTATTCTGCCTCTGTAGTGGACAAAGCGACTACAACCTGTCGCTTACTCATCCAACTCACTGCACCACCATTCAACATGAAAATATACCCACTGGTGGATCTTTTGTTGTCAATGTCCCCTGCCCAATCAAAATCCACATAGCCTCGAATGCTGAGAGTCCTCTATGATTCAACTAAGTTCCCATGGTAACACAAATCATATTCTAAAGTTCCCTTCAAATATCTAAACACTCTCTTCACAGTATCCCAATGTGTCCTTCTAGGATTAGCCATAAACTGACTAAGTAATCCCACTGCTTGGGAAATGTCTGGCCTTGTACAGACCATTGCATACATTAGATTGCCAACCGCACTAGCATAAGGCACACTGGTCATTTCCTACATCTCAGTAGGAGATTTTGGACAGTCTTCAACATATAGCTTCATTCCCTACAAAACTAGAACAACTAGCTGCTTGCAATCATTCATACAAAATCTCTCTAGAACAATCTTAACATACTTACTCTGACTGAGCCAAAGTTTTATATTCTTCCTGTCGCTGGTGATTTCCATTCCCAGAATATACCTTGCTGCACCAAGATCTTTCATTTCAAACTTTGTAGACAGCTGAGACATAAGAT
The DNA here is from genome assembly GCA_007258455.2 of Sequoia sempervirens. Classification (NCBI taxonomy): domain Eukaryota; kingdom Viridiplantae; phylum Streptophyta; class Pinopsida; order Cupressales; family Cupressaceae; genus Sequoia; species Sequoia sempervirens. The sequence goes on along the minus strand of VDFB02000017.1, from coordinate 256,788,883 downwards.
CAGAAATCATTAACTTACTATTGCCTATGAACAACATATCATCAACATAGAGAGCAATAATAAGGACTTGATCACTTTCAGCTTTGAAATACACACAATGATCAAATTTTGATCTTACAAATCCCAATGACAAAAAAAAGTGTCAAACTTCTGGTACCACATTCTAGGAGACTGCTTTAATCCATACAGATTTTTTTTTAACTTGCAAACCAATATTTCTTTACCTTTCTCCACAAAGTGCTAAGGCTGGGACATATAAATCTCTTCTTCAAGATCACCATGAAGAAATGTTGTCTTCACATCCATCTGTTACCTCTAAGTCATACACTACGCAAGTGACAAAAATCAATAATGGAAGCTTAGCTACAGGGAAAAAATTTCCCCATAATCAATTCCCTCTACCTGGGAATAACCCTTTGCAACAAACCTCGCCTTATACTTTTCCACACGCCATCTAGACCAATTTTCTTTTTAAATACCCATTTGTAGCCAACAACTTTTCTGCCTTTAGGCAAGGGCACCAAACTCCAAGTATCATTCTTTTCTAATGATGCCATTTCTTCATTCATGGCTTCCAACCAAGAGTTTGAATCATACATTCTAAATGCCTCTTTCACAGTCCTAGGCTCATCAGTCCTAGAAATTAAAGCATAGGCACAAGTAGAATCTATCAAAGAGAACCCATACCTATCAGGTTGCTTTCTTTCATGAGTTGACCTCCTCACTTGCTGAGGCTAAGGTTGTTCTTCTTCTTTAGAACTCTCAGAACTACTTGAGCTCTCCTCAGTTTCAGGTACATTTTGAATTTTGAATTCCTCTTTATTTGGTGTAGGGCGAATTTCAGCTACATCCTTTTTGTTTTCTGATTTTGTCTCTGACTGCGGATCCAAGGTAGAAGGCTTTAGCTCATGAAAGATAACACTTCTGTTGTATAGAACCTTCTCTGTATTAGGATTCCAAATCTTGTATCCTTTTATGCTAGCACTATAGCCAATAAAAATACATTTGACAACCTTGTTCTCCAATTTAGATCTTTTCTCATTCGACACATATGCATATGCCTCATAGCCAAAAACACGAATATGTCTTAAAGAGGGCTTCTTACTAGAGCATGCTTCCAAAGGTGTTTTCTCAACAAGAGAAAAATTAGGAGAACGGTTTATCAAGTAACATGTTGTAGCAACTACCTCAACCCAGAACTTCTCCTCCAAGCCAGCACTACTCAACATACTTCATGCTCTTTCCATCACTGTCATGTTGAACCTTTCTGCAACTCCATGTTGTTGCAAAGTGTAAGGTGTAGTTTTATGTTTTTTAATCCAATGATCTTTACAGTACCTCTCAAAATCATCAAAACAAAATTCATCGCCATTATTAGTCCTTAAACATTTTATTTTCTTTCCAGTCTGATTTTCTACAAGGTTCTTAAATTCCTTAAACCAACTGAACACTTCTGATTTACTTTTCAAAAACTAGACAAATGCCCTTCTTGAATAATCATCAATAAAAAATACATAGTACCTTGACTTAGACAAAGAAGGAACATTCACTGGACCAAAAACATCAGAATGTATATAATCAAGCAAACCAGAAGATTTGTGAGGATTGGAATAAAATGAAACACGGTTTTGTTTTCCATTTATACAATGTTCACATAATTCAAATTCGAGGTTACAATCTTCAAGCCCCTCAACCAGGTTTTTATTCTTCAAGGCTTTTAAACCTTTCTCACCAATGTGGCCTAGCCTATGATGCTAGAGCATAATATTTTCTGTTGGAAGTTTAACTTCCATAGAGTTTACACCATCAGGAATTTTTTTCTCTTTTTCTCCATGAGTAGCCTTCTGTGACTTTACAGAGACACTATTACATTGAACAACATGTGCATCCAGCTTATACAAGGTACCAATATGAGCACCCCTTGCTAGCACCATTGAGCCTCTAGTCATCTTGCAGCCATTTCCAGATAATGCGACTTGCACTCCAATATCATTCAACTTACTAACATAAAGTAAATTTTGAGCCAAACCTAGTATATGCATTACATCATTGATTCACTTCACTCTTCCATCAGGGAATTGAATTCTGACTCTTCCACGACCAACAATTTCCAAAGATGAATCACTTGCCAAATACACCTTTCCACCATCATAGTTTTTATACTTCGTGAACCAATCTCTATGAGATTTCATGTGGAAGGATGCTCCATAATCAATCAGGTAGACATCATCTAATGCCTGTGTAGCCAAGGCTGTAATGAAGGCATCTGCATCACTTTGAGAAGAATCATTGTTGGAAGAATTCTTCTTCTTATTTTTTTTCTCATCTTTGCAATCCTTTCAGACATGACTAGGTTTCCCACAATTCCAGCACTTCACCTTGGACTTCTTGCTAGGATACTTTGATCTCCCTTCTGATTTGGATTTGGACTTCTTGTCCTTCTTCTTGCCCTTTTCTCTCGATCTGCCTCTAACAACAAGAGCCTCCTTCACCATCTCAAAATATTTTCTTCTCATCTCTTCTGATAACAAAGAAGCAACATCTTCCATCTTAAAAGTGGATTTTGTACTCCCAATAGCCATCACCAGGTGATCCCAAGAATCTGGAAAAGAACATAATAACAACATACATCGATCTTCTTCATCAATCTTCACACCCACATATGTTAACTATGTAATCAACATGTTGAATGCATTCAAATGATCAACAACAGACCCTCCTTCCTGCATTCTCAAAGAGTACAACTTCTTCCTCAAGAATAGTTTATTCACCAGGGACTTGCCCTGATAAATAGATGCCAGTCTTTTCCACAAGGAAGATGCAGTCTTTTCTTCATGAACATTCAGAAGAATAGAGTCTGCTAAACAGAGCCTTATCAGCCCCTTTGATTTTCTATCTGCAAGGTCCCAATCCTCTTGCTTCATGCCTGTAGGCTTCGTTCCAGACACAACAATCCATAGATCATGATCAACCAACAGATCTTCCATTTTAAGTTTCCACAACTCAAAATTGCTGCCATTGAATTTCTCAATTTCAATCTTTCCTGACGTGCTTGCCATATTAATCATAATTCAAATTACTAAACTTCTACAAGACTCCCACTGAACAAAATTGACTCAAAAAACCCAATGTACCTACAAGGATAACACAACTGGCCAAGCTCTGATACCACTTGTAAGGAAAGCTAAGGTGCAAAAACAACTCTCCTAACGTCAAAACCTCAGGGAAGAATGTAGAGATACTTTTAAATTTTCAATTACAGTCCAATTAAGATACACTTGAAAGCAATAACAAAAATAGAGAAATAATCATACACAGATGAACACCAGATTTATGTGGGAAAACCCTTACTGGAGAAAAACCCCTTTGAATTACAGTAATGAAATTACATACAAAGTACGGGCTTCACTCTCTAATGTCAATTTACAACAATAGATACAATTATCAACCTTGGATAGAACATTCAAGTTATAATGCTCTCAGAATTAGATTAACACTGATCACACTTCGAACTATTCATCCAACTATTACACCAACTATTGATCAAACCAAACATCATTTGCAATTACAAAATATATCCAAGTCGTCCCTGTTTGTTGAACTTCCTCATAGAACTGCCACAACAGACTAACTTCCAACAGTTCCCATTCAGCTTCTCCAATTGGTCGAAGACTCACCACGTAGGATAGTCATCACTTAGTCAAAGACGTTCAAGATGTATTCGCATGTCGGTGAGACACTAATCATGTCTCCCCAGTGCCACAAGAATGATTGTAGTTATCGCCAAGAGTCTTGACCATCGGCAAGACATTATACCGAGTTCACAAGTCACATTGAGCTCAACATTCTCATCAGTGAGACTATCGCTATTCACCAAGAGATCATAACAAAGTTCTCAAGTCACATAGACATCAGTATTCCCTTCGGTGAGACTATCACTATTCGCCAGGAGATCATACCGAGTCCTTCAAGTCATACCGAAATGAACAACCGTCGGTAAGACTTACTACTATCACTAAGAGTTCTTACCGAAGTCTTCAAGTCACCCTGAGAACTAATTTCGACAGGAGCTATGCCAAAGACACCCCACAACATTGGTGAGACCAACACTCATCGCCAAGAGTTCACACCGAAGCCTTTGTGTTACCATGAAGACTCCAAGTGTAAAGTTGTCAGCGAGACTTTCCATATCGATAAGACTTCATATCAAAAAATATGAGTTACTCCGATGACCACAAGTGTATAACTATCGGTGAGACTTCTCTTGTCGGTATGAGACATACCGAACGTCCAAGTCTCTCCCTGAAAAATTCTTACACCACAAGTCTCCCCGATCACCTTTAGACACCAACAGTCGGTAAGAGATCTACTCGAGCGGGAAGAGCTTGAAAACTCACAGCGATAGCTTCAGTCGGCATGACAGTGACAAGTTCTCAACGACCTAAGCAATTCACAAGATTAAACAATTGCTAGTCGGCTAGACATAGAGAATGTCACACCTACTTGGCTCTTTCAAAGGTTTCAGCCTATGAGATTGAGGCACAATATTCCAACAGTATTATTATTAGTAGATTTAAATATTAATATTTAATGGTAATATTTATATACTAAAATTCATAATAATAATAGCTTTAATCTAAATATTCATATTAGTATAAATATTTTATCACAAAGAAATACTAATATTAATAATGAGAAGCCAAATTAGAGAGTAATATATTTATTAAATACATATTAGTAATGATAGTAATATAGATGATGACATCATTTGATAACTATATTGGTCAAAAAAAAAAATTAATAAAAGGCTAGGGCCTATATAGATATATTAATATTAAAATATTTAAAATATGCATGCAAGCAAGAATTATAGTACTAGCAGAGAGTTATCAAATTTTAACAAAACAAAATTTGCCTCCAACTTAGATGCAAGGCATAATGTTTTACAAAATTTTCCTTAGAATATTATCATACAAGGAAAATTATTGTGTAAAGCATAGTCATTTAAACAAAATTTTAGGCTATACCATATTATAGATATATTAGCAAATTTTCACTCTCATTCCTCCATAGGCCCTGTATTTTCCAACGTGTCCACCCTACTTACATTGAGTTCGATACCATTATTACCTTGTCCTTCATTCATCTCTGTAAACTTGATATGTCCCTCGCCATTTCCATTGCTCTTTTTTCGTGGCATATGTGGTGTGACAGGAGAAAGGAAACTATTAAAAAAAATTCTTTGACTTTATCCACCATATAAAGACCAAGTTCCTGAGAATGAAGATTCAATGTCTTGTATAATAACCATGTGTCATCATTTCTTAGGCCTTTCTTTATAGCTTCATACACCTCCTTGTATGCTCTCTTACTCTTAAGATAGTGTTTTGGAAATATTCCTCTCATGCAAGCTTTCCCCTTGTCCATGTTGTACTTGTGAACATACTACAACAATTCTTCTTTGAAATAACTTGGTGGAACTGACTCCTTAACCACAATTGATAGAAATTAATATGACTGCAAAAGGTCCATTATATTTTACAGATAGATAGAAAGTAATTGAGATAAAAATAACTATCTTGGAGAACTTGGGCACAATATCTCTTAACCAATGATAGTTTTGATACTGTCAAGAAGACTTGGGCATGACATTTTTAAAACTTGGGAAACCTCAAACTCTGTGACCTCCTCAGAAAATAGATGCTCTCTTTCTCTCACTTGCATTGCGACTTTGAAATTTATAGGAAAATACTCCATTCATTACCAACACACCTTGAAACAAATACCTAGGCACTTTGGATAGTGACTACAATGACCCAAAACTGAATATAAGATTGTGTTAACAATGCTGACCAAAGATTGTATTTCAATTTGAGCCACACTGAAAGAACCAATTATACCCACTAGGAAATAGAATTTGACACCCATAATTAACACTAAGAACACAAAATATGAAGAGAACACTAAATAAAATTCCTTATAAATGCAAGCTAAAAGAAAATTTCCATCATCTAAGGATCCTATAACCACCAGAAGCTTTTGACAATAGATACACAAGGAACGAGAAAACCTATAGAAAAACATTCTCAATAAACCATGCTACTTGAAGCCGAGAATAACACACACTATAAAAAAGCTAACATGTACTTAAGCAGATGAAGATCATCATTTGATTAACCTCTGTGCAAAAACCTATCCATTTAGCACATATACCTGTGTGATTCTGTATGTATGAAATATATGCTTGAATTTTGTAGATACATGTAATTATTCCATGAAATGTTATATTAATACACTTAATAGTCCTATGTAAACACTTCATACCACATGTAATAATCACACACAATTGCATTCATACCAATTTCCACCTGTTATCTTAGCAAACAAAACAATTAATCTCACATAGTTGAATTTATACCAAAGTGCCACCTATTAACTTCGCAAATGGACGAAATTTTTGAAAATACTTGGTGATGGATGGATTTAATACTCTGAATTGGATAATTTTCCATTTTGAATCATGTGAAACAACCACTATTTTTCTGAACCATATGTGTTTTCAACACACACATTTTTCCCATCCAAATGCCATTTGTTTGTACCAAAATATTTTTGAATAACTTTCAATGATATTGCAAACTTCCGCCACTTGAACAAGTACCATCATCATTCTTGAATTCTAGCATGAACAAGTACTCTTTTGATTCACTTTTGGCATGAAATATTATATTGTTTTAAACATCATAGTGTTGATTCCTATAAGACCAATTAATCATTAAGAATCATGGTTATAGAAATAACCAAACCTATAAAATAAAATAAAAACATTAGTCCTTAAAATATTCAACACTATGACATTCAAATCACAATGTTCCTTTTCCATTGAAAAACTTCACCCTGGTAGTCATGAATTTCCTTCTTTCTTGTATACCACACCACTTTACATGCCATTCCTCTAGTTGATATATTCTAACTGTATATCACCCCATATTACTCCTTTATCACATACATTTCTTTATTTATAATGGTTTGCAGTTCTTGTGTGATATTTTTTGACCCTGCATCATATATTATTTCCTCTTGCTCTTGATCACAATCCTATTTGATAATTTTTCAGCCAATTGATTCCCTTTTCTATATGTATGCTTGATCTGATATTGCTCCAAGACATTAAGTAATTTACATATTTCCAGAAGGATATAATTGATTTACCAATTGCATTGTTTTTTGTCCCTAATTGCATTAATTATAACCAAACAATCTCCTTCTATTTGTAATTTTTTAATGTTTATATTAATGGCCATTTTTAAACCCTATAATAGAGCTTTCACCTCTAATATTGTGTTTGTCCTTGAAGGTAATCTTATTGATTTTGCACTAATAAGTAAACCTTTTGTATTTCTTAACACTACTCTTGCTCTTGATTTTCCTGGATTTCCTTTGGAAGCTCCATCAAAATTTAACTTTACAAACCCAATTGGTTGAGGCATCCAAGTTACTTTCTCTCTATCCACTTTGTTTATGACAGGTACTTGTAGACTACCTTTAAACAAAACAATAAGCTTTTGCCAAATTTTTAGTTGCTTTGAATACTTATCTAAGAAGATTGAACCTACATGCTTTGTATTGTGTACATAAGAGTTTGTTATTTCACAAATTGGATTTTCTAACTTAGAAAAAACATAATCAATACTTGATATTTTCTTTTGAAATATCCTCTTATTTCACTCCCACCAAATGCACCACAAGACTATAGATGGAATGATCCTCCATAGATTTGCAAACATAGAGGATTGATATAGTAATGGCCAACTAGAAATTAGATCCCAAAGCATGCTCAGAAGAGGGGCATACCAACTAAGGTTATGATTAATAAAGGTCCAACAAGAATTCTCAAAAGAATAGTGTAGAAATAAATGATTTATATCCTCTATGTCTACCCCACATAACACACAATTAAAAGGATTTGATATTCCAAGTTTATGCAATCTTGAACTTGTTAATATCCTATTTATCAAGGCCAGCCAGGTAAAACACCCTACTTTTGGTAACACTGCAAGATTCCAACAAAAAGTTAGACCTCTTTGTGGTTTAGAATGAGATTTTCTATTCATCATTGCCTTGTATCCCAATTTCACTATATATTGACCTAGTTTTGAAGGTGCCTAGATAACCCTGTTTGTAAAATTTTGGCAATAAACAACTCTTCCACTTAACAAATTGTTTAGATTTCCTTGTTGTTCAGATGATAATAAAGGATTCACAAATTTTAATACCATTGTCGTATGTCAATAATTAGACATAACCAATGTGTAACGTAAATATAATGTTGATCCTAAGACATTATAGAATAAACAAAATGTTAATAAGTGATAATATTATAAATGTAACATAATTAGGGCGGATTTAATAACAATGTAACTTTAAAAATAACATTAATGTTGATGTCATCATTTGATATCAATGTTGTTACATATTAGACTATTTACATTAATATTTTTTATTTTATTAGTAGGGAAGAAAAATACTAGGTGTGACAAATAAATAGTGATCATGCTAATACTAAAGTGATTAAATGATGTTAGTGTTACACATAATAAATATAATGTATTAACACTATTGTTTCCTATATAAGGATTAACATTAATATTACTGTTCAACTAATGATATTCATAGCACCATTACTAATATTTAAATCAAACAATTAGTTTATTAGGAGAGACAACAATTGTTAAACCGTAAAAGCTAGAACAAGAGTCAATGATGCTAATTTTATTAAACTTAAAATGGTTATAATGGGGTTACATGTTGAATCTATACAACCAATAGATACCATTCAACCGTGACATCTCAATTTCCAACATTCAAACAATGGTATTATTATTTGGGAATAGAAGGAACCTAAAAACTAACGCTATATTTAACACAATGATAACATTTCCTAGATTTAAGTGTCAAACCAAATGGAATTTATACCCACACTATACCTTCAGGTGACGTCTCATTTTTTTATGTTTCTATGCAAAATTATCAATGTGTGTGGATGGTTATTAGTGCATGACAATTCTAAATGTCAAATAAAAAATTGTAGGTTGTGTTCATGTCTTAAGTGTAAAATTGAGGGTATGTCATGGGATTGTTGGTAAATATGTATTATATAAGTCTTTAAGGGCTCAAATTTCATATTCTATTCTTTTGTCTCCAACCTTAGGTGTTTTTATTGATGAAAGAAGGATATAAGATAGGGAACTAAGCTTAAGAGATGTGGAAAAGTGCTATGTTACAATAGTGGAAGCTTTGAAGTGTCAATTTTAAGATAAAGCCTTAATGTTTGAAGGGAGAATGGATGCTACAATGAAACTTTGATAATTTTTCCTAGATACCTTGGAATTGACTCATTAGCTTACTCAGAGCCAAGGATTCATATGGAAGGATTATATAAGGGTATCAAAGACTGAAGACCCCTTTGAAATCCAAATGAGGTTATTTAAATACTTTCAAATCATAATTAAAATCATGATGGGGGAAGTCAAAAACTAATAAGAGATAGGTGAAGTAAGGATTAAATCAATCTTATAATTAAAATACAAAATGATGGAGAACAACCAAAATTGAGAGTTCACACATGTCAATTTAGAACATTGAGGTTTCCCCTTTAACTAGTTGGGTTGCATGCTTCACTAAGGTGGGTCACCACTTTTGCAAAGGCATGTCACTTGAGTGACCCTTAAGATTTTTGGGTTCCCTACAATCACCTAGGTGACCTTGAGAATGCTTAGGTGAGCTCAGTAGTTAAAGGGAAAAAAAGTAAATTTGAGCAATCAAAAGACTAGACATGCAAGGTGAAATATTAAGGAGGCCAAGACAAATAAAATGAAGGGTCCTAAGAGTTAATATTTTTTCCATTAAGGTTGGAAGGGTTGGGAAAAAAATTTATTCACATCATGTGGGTTGTGAGTTGAATGGAAAAAACATCTTCAGACTAACATATATTCTTGTGCAATTTTAGGAATTTTCATTTTTTCCCCTTGAGTATGGTAGTCTTCATGGAAGGTAAGTGTCAATTTCATGAAATAGGTATGTGAGGCCTTACACTTATCTATACTCACCTTTTTCATTTTGTCACATCTAGACCTACAAAATGAAAGGAAAAAATATAACTAATGTTATGATAGATATAAGAGTAATCATAAATAGAGTAGGATTAGAATATTACTACCTTGATTTCTACTCACATCACCTATCTAAAACTTGTAAAGTAGAGAATGAGAATTGAGCCAAGCACATTTAATTGAAAAATATTAAATTATACAAATAATACTTATGAAATATGAAGAAGAGGGAACCCTCATGAATCAACAGATCATCATTGATTAGAGGTATTATTGATGTACTTACACTTTGACAAATATTATCTTTTAGATTTTCCCCAATGCATAAGGAGATTTGTACTAAGCTATATTTATTTTAATCATGTGTCTCTAATTTTGAATCTTATGTACTCAATGAACCATAGAAAAAGAGAGGTAATCCCAAATGGGGTTGATCAAATGGGTTCACCTAATTTTTGACTAGATGTTTCACTCAATTATGAGAGGTAAAATACATAAATAACAATAAAAAAACAAACCTAACAATTATAACGATAAACAAACATAAATGTTATAACAATAAAAAGGAAGGTTTTCAAATGCTAAAATTGATGTGTACCTTTTTTTAAAAGTGTTGTTTCAGGCCTCATCAAGGAGTCATTCACCTAGGGGTGAATGGGTCCCTGCTAGGGTTCTAGAAAACTAATTTTTGGGTCATGTTCTTCAATATCTACACTCCTAGATCCCAAGTGTTTTTCTCCTGAAAGTTGGAAATAAATTATGTAGCTTATTTTCCATGATCTTGTAAGAAAGGTGAAATTTTTTACAACTTTTCAACTTTGAAAATTTTTCTCTCCACTTGATCTTCAACTTAAAACCTACAATCACACATTGAAGAGGAGAAAAATTGTTGATTGTTAGGGAATAGGGGTTTTCCTTGGTAAAATCTCATTTTGGTAATTAAACCTTGTAATGAAATAATGCATAAAAGGAAAGATGAATGAACAATATAATTCCACAACTCACCAATCCTCAATTGAACCTCAGAGCACAAATTAGCAATCTAGCATGAAGTGGCTTTAATGAATGTAGATCTTGATCTTGAATTTGGATATGAAACAATACTTGAATTGGATCTTCAATGCTATATCAACACATTAGCTCAACAACATGCATGATGCACTATGCCTTTGACATGATGATATGACCTTTGATTGCTGCAATAAAACCTTATAAATCTACCTTTGAATGCCTTGAAATGCTCTTGTAATTCTCTTGTAAATTCTCACTTGAAATTGCTAGGTTGCTTAGATGAAACTATGTGAATTAACCTTATATTTATACTTAATTTAAGATTTAATCCTAAAATTCAAATAACACAAGCCAACATCAGATCTAGGATTTGAAATTATTAAAATCTTGCTAGAAACACACCCAAATGGTGGTTTCCTAAGTTAGTGAGGACCCATTCGCCATAGAGAAAATGGGTCCTAGCATACTTAACTAGGACATGTTTCGGGGATTGTAAAATGTCATGCCAAAAGGGGGTCCAAGGACCTAGTGAGGACCCATTCACCAAGTGGAAAATGGGCCCTAGCTCACTATCCTAAGACACAAACCTTTCAAAATTAAGTGTTGTGAAATGTTATTGAGTGTCATGTTTTATCCCTCAGAAAATGTAATTTAAATCAGGCTTGGATTTGAATTTAAGGGGACAATTAATCTCAATTAACCTCAATTAATTAATTAAATCCCTAGATTAGTGTGAAAGTGTAAATATACACTTTACAACTCCCTAAATAAGGCATCATTAAGTCCATTTTATTAAAAAGGGTCCTAGACTTAATGTGAATGTGTAAAACACATTACAACACTAAATCAAGGCAACATTAGGCTTACTTATTGTTAGTTATTTCTAAATTAAGGAAAAGGGATAATTTTACTCTTACTACATTTTGCACCCACTTTAGTGGGAGTTTTCCCCCATGTAAAACTCACACTAAAGTAGGCATTCATGACATCTATGTATGTAGTAATAACAAAGATAGACAATCATGCACTATCAAAGATGAAGAAAATAAAGGATCAAGCTTCAAATGTACCAACGTGATGTGGAATGTAGTTGTTTATCTAAGAAAAAGGGGAAGGATCAAGCATCGACTGTCCAACGCAATGTGGAACATGTCTCAATTTTTTGTCTATAACATGTGTGCTCACTCTCGGGTAGTGGAACCTTCGGTCGTCCACTAGGTGAGTATCCCTCTACGAAGGTGGCTTAGTGAGAAATTCATGCTTGTGTGTTGACTCTCACTATAATTACCATACCAAAGCTATCCCTCTGATAACTCTAATAGGGCACCACTCACATTCATGTATGTGCTTAATATGTTGTGTTATGCTAGGCACCAATACACATGGAAAGGCTCTACAAGCAAGCAAGGTGTGTTATGCTAGGTGGCCTTTAATTTTGGTTTCATTTGAGCTTAATAAGGTTAGAAAGCTGTATTATGCCACACACCTATGAATATTTGTATTTAGGTACTTGTTCAAATGGATTTTGCTTCGTTTGTGTAAGGTCTTCTTCTTAGGGAACATTGTGTCTAATGTCTTCAAGAGAGGACAAGTCAAGAGTAACAGATTGCCACTTATGGGATGATTTGCTTCACATCATGCCACTAAGGGAAATTTGTATGCTTAGAAATATCACACTCTTGGAGGACATCAAAACCAATGAAACCACCAAGAAAATGACACATCACAAGAAAGATAAAATCACACCATGAAATATAAACAATGTCGAAAGATGTTAGTGATGTATGCCCCCACTTTAAAGTGGTTGCTAACACCATTGCTATGAGAAATTTCTTTAAAGTAGCCAATGTTTACTCCTAAGACATGAGAGCTTTCCTTAGAAAATCCTATACCAAGTCATATGTTTCTGAAATAAAGCTATGTCATGAAAAAGAAGGGAAGGGCTACCCCCAAAAATACATAAGGGATCTATTAATCTGAGGTTAGTATGTCTTTGCTACAATGTTGTCATAGAGCGCATAACTATTATCATTCCCCAAATACTCATAGAACTGGAAGAATGACACATAGAGAGTGAAAAAAGGAAAAATCCTTTGGGTCAACATGGAAGAGACCTAAATGTCTCAACACCTTGCATCATCCCCAAAAGGAAAACATAAGACAAACAAAAAGGATAAAAAATTTATGACATATATAGGAATGCACAAAGAGAGAGAGAGAGATACATCCAACAAAACATCATGGGGGATCATATTAAGCACATGATATCACATAAAGAAAAATGAAAAAGAAAAACAATGAAAAGGACTAGTAAGGAACATGCGAGTCAACCTATAGTAGGTCATCTACATCCCAATATCGGTTGGTATATAGAGAAGGCAGACAACTAGCCAAAGGGACAACATCAAATTCCAAAACTAGAAAAAGGATATCTAACCCCTTTCCCTCACTAAGTGCAGGACAAGGATTAGCCAAGATGAATGATGATATGCTACTCCTTGCATAAAGGAAATGACTTGCAATGAATGTAAAACATGCAATAGTGAGTATGCTATGATCCTACAACTATTCAGGGAAAGGAGTAGAAATTGTTGTTATTGATTGTGATGAGTAAACAAAGTATCCACTTGATGCATATTTAATGAAATATTCCCAAATGTAATATCTATCAATCGAGGATGCACCAAAGTGAAAGTATGCTTAGAAGAATCTTAAGTAAGAGTGTTGATGTTAAGTGAAGGTTTGTTTGAGGCTTTTGTTTCTTTCAAAGGACAATAACCAAAACCACTAGTTGTTTCTTGCATGTTAAGCTCTATAGGGACATATATGCCTTGTTCTCTAGTCCCAAATCCTTTTCCACTATAACCAAGTTGTTTCACAAGTTAATAACCTCTTCCATAAATCTTTTTCATTTCTTTAAGATTTGGGGGTTGTTTGTAATCAACTTCATCAATTTTTTTAATGTAATTTTCTTGATCTTATAAAGTGGTTGAGGTGGATGCTTTTGAATTTTGTGTTGAAATTACTACTTTTTCTTTTCCCTTTTCAAACTCTTTGTTTATGATCTTGTATTCACCAATGAATGTTGATTTGAAATCTAAGGAACCCCAATCATCTTCTAAAAATTTAGTGACTTCATCAATTTGCTTCTTGTGTTCTTTTTCATTTGTGACTTCTACTCTTGTAGTTTGTTTCAATGCTTTCAAAGGATCTCATCCTTCTTTCTCAGCAATCAAACAAATTTTAGGTTCAAGATTGGCCTTGAGTGTGTAAAATTTGTTGTCATAGATGTACTTCATTTTACAATGAAGGTTTGAAGGCACCCTGTTCATTGCATGAATCCATGGTCTCCCCTAGAGGAGAGTGTAAGAAAGATCATAAGGCATAACATGGCCCAGAGTTTGTAAGGTTACTTTCCTGACTTTAATAGGTAATTTGATGACTCCTAGTAGTTGTTTTCCTATATTACCAAATCCATGAATAGACAAGGAATCAGGGAAAATTTCACTCTTATTCATTTCAATCTTTTCCAAAAGGCTCACACTACACACATTAATGGCCAAACCATTGTCAACAAGAGTTTCCTTTATTACAATTTAGTTGACATAAGCTATTATCATGAAAGCTTCATTTCACTTTTCTCTTCTAATGAAGGTAACTCATCTTGATAGAAAGTAATGTCTAAGTTGGCTAGAGTTGTATCTTGAATTTGAGTTGTCATATCATTTCTTTGTACATTAGGAGGGATAGGAACTTGTTGTAAAGCACTTTGAAGCATGTTATGATAACTAGGTGATGCTTGAATAAGGTCCCATAAGGATATTTGAGTAAGAGTATTTTTAAGTTGTTCAACAAGATCATACTCCTTTCCACTTTTTAAAGGAAAACAAGGAGGACCAGGTAAGATAGGTTGAGGAAATGGGAGGGATGTTGGGGTTGTTTGTCTTGGTTGTGGATTGTTCCTAGTGTTATATGCATGAGCAATGGTATTGCAACTTGGTTGCTATGAAACATTATCATTATCAAGTTGCCTTTTAGGTGGTTCTAAGATAAGAACAGGTTTATTTTGAACTTGTGGTTGATGTGAGGGTTCACCAAAATGAAACATAGAAAAAGAGAGGTAAACCTAAATGGGGTTGATCAAATGGGTTCACCTACTTTTTTACTAGATATTCCACTCAATTATGAGAGGTAAACTATATAAATAACAATCTGAAAACAAACCTAATTGATATAATAGTGAAAAGGAAGGTTTTCAAATGCTGAAATGATGTGTACCTTTTTTAAAAAGTGTTCTTTCAACCCTCAATGAGGACTCATTCACCTAGTGGTGAATGGGTTCCTACTAGGGTTCTAGAAAAGTGATTTCTAAGTCATGTTCTTCAATATCTACACTCCCAGATCCTAGGTGTCCAGCTTGTGAAAGTTGGAATTAAATTTTGTAGCTTAGTTTCCATGATCTTGCAAGAAAGGTGACAATTTTTACAACTTTGCAACCTTGACATTTTTCTATCCACTTGATCTTCAACCTAAAACCTACAATCACACATCAAAGAGGAGAAAAATTGTTGATTGTTAGGGGATAGGGCTTTCCCTTGGTCAAACCCCCTTTTGGTAATTAAACCTTGTAATAAAATAATGTATTAAAGGAAATATGAATGAACAATGTAATGCCACAACTCACCAATCCTCAATTGACCCTTTCAGTATAAATCAGTAATCTAGCATGAAGTGGCTTCAAGGAATGTAGATCTTGATCTTGAATTTGGATATGAAACAATGCTTGAATTGGATCTTAAATGCTACATTAACACATTAGGTCAACAACATGCATGGTGAACTATGCCTTTGAAATGATGATATGACTTTTGATTGCTACAATAAAACCTTATAAATATACCTTTGAATGCCTTGAAATGCTCTTGTAAATGCTCACTTGAAATTGCTAGCTTCCTTAGATGAAACTATCTGAATTAAGATTATATTTATACTTAAGATTTAATCCAAAAATTTAAACAACACAAGCTAACATCAAATCTAGGATTTGAAATTATTAAAATCCTACTAGAAACACACCCAAAAGGGGTGTCCTAAGTTAGTGAGGACCCATTCACCATAGGGAAAATGGGTCCTAGCATACTGAACTAAGACATGTTTCAGGGATTGTGAAATGTCATGCCAAAAGGGTGTCTTAAGACCTAGTGAGGACCCATTCTCCAGGTGGCAAATGGGTCCCAGGTCACCATGTTATCCATTGTAGATCTTCAGTCTCAAATGTCACCTAAGTCTTATGTTTTAGTCCTCCTAAGCAATCTTCATGCATTTTTATGGACTAAAGGGGAGCACGGTATCATGTTCTAGTATGGTTCTATGACTTTATTACTTTCAAGCACAAGTTTAAAATATTTCAAAGCCCCTATATTTAGTGTATGTGCGGGATCATCATGGAAAAAATAGGCCCTTGAGTGGCGAAAAATTCAGGAAAATCAAAATTAGGCAACTTGATGTAAAAATTTGAATAAGTTATCTATATTATTTCAAAAATATGTAAGAATAGAATCTGTAGAAAATTGAATGTAGTTTCTAAAATACTAGGTTTATTTAAAAATATATATATTTGGTGAAATTTTGAAATTTCAATGCAGTAGTACTTAAATTTCAGGAAAAAAATAAGTAGGTGTTTGTCTAACCACCCTAACCCACAATAAAATGATAATATTTTAGATATAAGTAGAGGACTCATGTCCCAATGTGATGCATATTTTTTTGTAATTTTTTTCCAAGTAAATAATTAATTATGAATTTTTTATTACAACTTTAAAAAATATAAAAACTTGTATGTCTAACCACCTTAACTTGGTCAAAACTTCATGAAATTCATTTTTTTAAATCCTATAGTATGTGAAGCATAGATTGTCATGCATGTTTTGGATTCAAAAAATATGATACTGTTTGAAAGCTATAGATGTTTTTCAATCAACACTTTAGTCGTAATTCAAATAGAAAATGAATAATAATTATTTATTAAATTCAAAGTAAAGCACAATTTATATTAGTGGAAAGTTGAGAATCTCCTTTAAAAACCCTTTTTCATTTCATCAATTTTGGGTAAAAAAAAAGTCATCAACCACATACCCTACACATACCCATCATATCACCAATTTTTGGCCCATCATGATCATGCACATACCCTTTATCTAGAATCACTTTGATAAAGGGAGAGTACAAGGAAGTTTCTTTTATTTTACACTTCATAAAGCTTTGGAGGGAATTGAAATTCAAAGTAATAAAGAGGTCACTTGCTAAATCAAAAGTCAATTCTCTACTTCTTGTGCCAATTTTCCTTGCTACTTCTCCACGTTGCATGTTTGGTGAAAGCTTCTATGTTTTAGTCCTAATCTGGAGCCAAGCTATTTGTTAGGGTTAGAGCTTTAGTTTTCATTGCAAGAAGGAAGTTGCACACCAGTCATGACAAGTTTTCAAGACTATTCTAATCCTCTTGGAGGATAATAAATTGAGATCAACCATAGTTTATCATTGCAACACCAGTGTATTTAATGCATCTTTAGGTGGTGATCAGCTTCTAGAGTTAAAGAGAAGTCTTAGAGAGAGCAAGTGAGGAAAATATTCCTTCAATCGAAAGACGGTTTGTTCAAATTCATGCAAGCACCATGCATAATTTTCCTCTTGGATAGGTCAACTCTATCTCATTTAAAATCTCTTGTTACCATTTGCAAGGGATAAAAGTTATTTTTTTGCATCGTAGGACTTTCAATATTTTGATCTTGAGTTAACTCATCTCATAGAAGATCTTTTTCCAATGCAATGTCTTTGAATTGTAAATATTTGTAAATGGTAGAAGAAACCCTTGTTATCATTTTTCCTTTTTTTTAGGTTTCCTCAAATCCTTTAGGGTTAATACATGCCTAAGATAGAGGATAACCACAAACCCTAATACAATTTATATTTCCAAACACATCCATGGAAAATAGGTTTTGAACTCAAAAAGGAGCAGTATTGAAGATGATAAAGATTGAGTCATATGAACCTCATTATGCAATTTCAATTTGAGGTGATTGCAAGGAGAAAAGGTAGCAGAGGTATTGACAAAGAAATAATTATTTTGAAAGAAGAACAATTGGCCACTTGATTTTTATGACAATGAATGATTCATTACTATGAAAGAGTTAAAGGATAGTCACTGTGGAAAGCTCTAGGAAAGCATCCAAAAGCTAAATCAGAAGTACATGGGTTCCTAAAATAAATGACAATCACTTTCCCTCATATCCGTATGGAAAGGTTTATAAATGGCGAGGAAGCTTTTCCTAGATAGTGACAGTTGTTTCAATTTCTTGATTCAACACATTGGGTGATAGTATGGGAGTGATGACAATCATCAAAAAAGGAATTCATAGCTCCATAAGAAAGAGGACAACCTTGCATGCTTTAAGGACAACAAGGGTGAGATGTGCAACATAAGTGCATGCACAATAGTCATACAAATGAGGATAGTGACTATGTATAAAGAATTCAAGGTTGTAATCTCACAAAGGAACTAGGGTAGTCAAGTACTAATTTAGTAGGACAATCACTTCATTGATTGGATAGTCCTCAAGTCCATTTAAAATAGTCGAGCAAGGAAAAAGTGATAGTCTAGTCTTGGGAAAAAATGTAAAGGAAAAACACATGGGGTGACAGTCCAGTGCAAGTCTTAGTGATGATGACTATCAAACATGGATATAATTTTTAGATATGATAGAGTTTCCTTAGTCTTTTTGAAGAAATTATGCTATCTATATGGAGTATCAAAGAACTCTATCAAAATGATATTTACCATTGAAAGACCTTACATCAATTATCCTTCTTTACACATATAGCATATCTTGTGTCAAAGAGGTTCAATTTGAAACAATAAAGCATGCCTAGTGAATAGGGCAGTCTAATACTGAAGGATGGAAGATACGAAGGAAAAATAGAAAAGGATAGACCACAAAATATATCTAAAACCTATGAAGTAGGTGATAGTTCAGCAACAACAATGTTATATTACATTATCTTGGAATGGTAAGTCATTGAAGTAAAAATCAAAAGATTCCAAGAAGATGACCTAATCCTTATGACAATTAAAAGGGGAAGAGTGGTGAATAATGGAGAAGTAGGTTGCAAGAAGGGATAGTCTTAGTTTAGGGAAATCAAACAAAGTGCAAATGAAAGTCATAAGTGACTATGAGAGTCTCATTAACAGTGAATGTTATCAACAATGATGAGGATAGTCCTTGTTAATACTTATGTGACAAATATGAGTAAAAGGGAATGCATGATGGAGGTATAAGAACCTTAAAACATAGTCATGGCTCATAACCCTCATTATAGTCAAGTTAGGAATGATAGTCTAAGATGTACACATGAAGGATTTCCAAATTCATATGCATCAGGACAATCAAATTATGTTTATTTACAAGTAGACAATCATCTTTGATGAATGATAGCATCTCAATGGATAATAAAGAGGAAATATTTAGTATTCAAGGAAATATCAGTCAAGTTCATGACTTTCAAGGCTAGATCAAACATGGATAGTCATCATACTCCTTGAAAGAACATAGTGATTGTAGAAGAGAGGTTCAATAAAGGGCGGTCTACTTTAGGAAGGTGCAAGTGTGACCAAGCATGACTAAAGAACAATGGAAGATAATTCAAACTTCTAGATGATAGATAAGCACAAAACCTTTCCTTGAATAGGAAATCATAAATAGAGGAAAGCCATAAATGATGCTTAAAAGATAGCTACTCACATGAAATGCAAGTAGTGGCAATGATATCAATCAATCACCTTGAAGACAAGTAGATCACAAGTTGAGAGATATTAAACACTCAATTTTTTAAAGAACTAAGGAGTAGTTTAGTCATTTTTTGAAGGCCCTCATGGTCATAACTGAGGTTGGTGGGAGTTAGATCCTAAAATGGTGTAGTTTGGTGAAGCTTGGAGCCCTCAAATTAAGGTTTTTTTTTCCTTACACGCCCAACACTTTGAACATCATGCAAAGTATCAGTTAGGGGCCTAAAAGGAAGGAAATTTGGGGTAGATATAGTAGTTCTAGTTTAGTTCAAGGCTCCACATGCGTGCAACACCAGTTGAAGCAACATTTTAGCCTACAAACAACCTGTTTGGAGCAATTCTAAACACTTTTTTGAAGGATTTTCTCTTGTGCACGACCAAAGATGATTCATCATGCCAAATAGGAAGAGATTTCAAGGAAGGAAGATAGTCAATTCATCTTTAGTATTCTCCTTCAATCACAAGAAAGTTCATTTTTCTATATCTTCTTCTATTCTTCTTTTTTGTAGTCAGTTCTTTCTTGCTACTTGCAAACATAGTAAAGCAAAAGAATTGTAACTCATAATATTTATAGTTTATAAGCTTTTTTTCTAGTTTTAAAAGAAATTTTCCTTTCAAATTCAATAAAAGATAATAGTTCTTTCTCAATATATCTTCTATTATGAGCATAGAAAATTAATGATTTTATGTTTTATTGTGTTTTACTTTAAAACCTTTAAATTTGTCTCATTTATCAACTATGAAAGAAAAAAAAATCATGTTAGTGCAGGTTATGAGTTGTGTTAGAATGTTCAAGTATTTGAAGTTGTGAATCTCATTTTCCTTCTTTCATAAACTGAATACAAACCTTCTCATAAAACACTTGTGCATTTCGTGATCATCTTTGAGTTATGAACAAACAAATCTCTTTGTTTGAATCTGATTGTGATTTGAGAATAGCTAGTACAATTTAAATTTTGGTGCATCACCTCCTAGTAGCAGTAGAATTTCATTTCAAAAGAATCCTTCTTCCCCCTTTTCCCAATCAAACCAACAAGTTTTAGGAGATATTCAAAGGGAACCAACCCATAATCTAGAGGCTCATCCTTGTCTTAGGCAACCCACAGGCCTGAGGATGTTTCCTTGTTACACAAGATTTCCTAGCTGAAAAGCTTAACATTCTGGGTGAAATCCTTAGTGAGGAGATATAAATATTTTCACTACTATTATAGTATATGCAACAATGTTTTTGACCTTCTTGAGGTTATAAATATATAGTGCAATCAACACATGAGAAGAGTGCAAACAAGAAGAACCTCTTCTCCTTTTAAGTATTTGTAGATGTCACCACCAAGAAGAAAAGGGAGGATAATGAGGAATCATATCCTAGCTAGATCATGCTCTTAACCTCCAAATTATAGGCCTACAAGTCCTATTCCAAGAGTTCCAGTACCAAAAATTCAAGTAATGGTAATTCCAATGGAAAGATAGTTTGCCTTTGCACTGTATAGGAGAGAATTTACAGCCCTTGTGTGAATTCCCCTTTTGCATACCCTCACCTTAGAAAATCAAATCTGAATGTAAAATTTCATATCACCCATCTACCTTCCATCCACATGGCACGTGTTTTGTGCATCGGTGAGGGAATTTTCATTAGTGATACGAGCGTAGCGCATAGACATCTGTGTGGTGTGTTGTTGATCCTAACAAATTCCTACGTCTAGAGTCTACAAAGACATTACACACCTAATTGGGGTTGAACTATAATGCCTCTGTGTGACCAACCAACCCAAAATGGCTCCTTTTGGCCTTAAAATTCATTCTATTCACTATCACCTTATCTTCTTCACATGCTCTAGCAATTTTCACTCCATTTTTCTAGACACTTTTGGGATTTCTTGAGGATACTCTTGAAGCATTCTACCAACATTTTGACAAATCCATTGAGCATTGCAGCAGCTTGATACTCCATCAAATTCACTTTTTTACATGTGAGGCTACCATAGAAGTTGCGAGCTTGGAGTCTTGTGAGGCCTTCCTTCATCACTGTTGCGGTTATGGTGACTTTTCCAAGCTTGGTGCTTGCATTCTCCCTTCATTGGCCTTGAAATCCTTTCAGTGGAGGTGGTAATGCTTCACTTTCCCTTTTGTGGTTTGATAGAGTAGCATGGTATTTTTTTGTAGTGTTCAACAATCTCTCTTTCTCTTCCATTTCCTTTATTGTACTTTCTACTCCTTTGCTTTTCTAGATGTCCGTGGAGGTGGAAACACCAAAGCAGGGGTTTAACTAAGGAAAACCCCTATACAACCCCAAAAAATTTACCCTCTTGCTTATGTGTAGGTGAACACATGCATGGAGCTAGCTAGCAACCTAGCATTTTAGTGAGTTAATATTTGTCACCCTATTTTTATCTACTTCAGTTTTATCATTTATGCCTTTACTTTTTGTACTTTATTATTCTATTCTTTCTATTAAAATCAATTAGCTAGGCAGTTAAGTAGGTTTTTTGTAATTTCTTACTATACTTCATGTTTTATGACTGTAAAAATTCTTGCACACCAGAGAGATACCAATGCATCATGTTGTCATCCTAGACCCACGTTGCCATCCTCAAACAAAGAGTTGTTTGAGGTGCAATATTGACTCCAAAAACCACCTTGTCTAGCCCCAACCAGATTTTTGAGCTTGTAAAGTGACAAAAGCACTTGAGAGTGCTCTTCATTCTCAGTCCTCATCCCAAAAAATTTGTTAGAGTGAGGTAAGTTAGGGAATCTCTCTAATCTTGGATCTCCATGACCTATATCCTTGGTGTGGTTGGTCCCCCTCTCTTAGATTTTTGGTGAACCCGATGTGAACAACATCTACCAATCTACTTGTGTTGAGACTTTTCCCCAACTTGGTGGCTTTCATAACCCTAAGTGTTGTTAAGGTTTATGAGGGTCACAACCTAGTCCACAACTTTTGGGTACATTGTTAGGAGAAGTGTGTGACACTTATTGATGGAAAAGATGAAGGTCACTTCTAGTTTTACCTCCATTTTTTCCACTGGTATAGCTACTAACCATACCACTAGTTTTACTACAAGTTATGCTAAAGAGATGGGTTTCATGGAAGAAACCACTTGTGTTCCTACCCCTCTAGCATCTCCTACAACTTCATTCATAGATGAGGAAGATGCGCATATTCCTATGGAAATCCTTTTGGCACTACATAATAGATTGTTAGACCTTGTAAATCATTTAGAGAAAGTGTCGAGGATGGAAAGAGCCACTAGGATTACTAGTGAGGTGAGACATTTTTTAGGGAAGGATCAAATAGGCATAAAGTTTCTATGAGGCCTTTCCAATCTAACCAAAGCTTATATCCCTTCGTATAGGCCTAGATCGAGTACCACCCGAGAGGAAGTGCTCGATGCCTATGAAAGAAAAATAGGCATTTCAATGCCCACCATGTCTATGTGTGTGGCTGAAATAGAGCCCTCGATCAGTGTCTCTTCTACTTCCCAAAGGCCTAACACTCTCAAGGTGAATATAATACCCCTTGGATTCAGTTTTACTCCTATTTTGTCTAGCAATAAGGGCTCCAGTGGAATGAGTGGTGATGACTTTGGTAGCGGAGGTGGATTTGGTGGAGGCCATGGTGGTGGTTTTGGTAGTGGAGATGGCTCCAATGGGGGCCTTATTGGTGGTGGTGGCTCTGGCGATGGTCACAATGGTGGCTCTAGAGGTGGTGGTTCTAGAAGGTCCACTAGCCCTTTGTCATCTTCTGACCTTGTTTTGAATGCCCTTCTTCAAAACATGGGTCAAATGCAAAACTAGTTGGAAAGCTTTTCCCAGGCCTTTGCCTAACCTATCTTTTAGACTTTCTTCTGACATATCCCATTGTCGATAGAAATCTTGAGTACTCCCTTCCTGAAAAATATGGAGATTCCCAAATTTGACAAGTATGGCAACAAAGGGGACCCACAAACATATGTGTTTTCCTTTAATTCCATGTGTATAGACTTATTTCATCACGACACTTTGATGGAAAAATTATTTCCTCGATCTCTCAAGGATACAACACTCGAGTGGTATTGTTCCTTACTTGAAAATTGTATATTTTCATTTGATCAACTTGTAAATCAATTACTCCAATAGTCCCAAGCTAACATCAGTCCGAAGATGACCTTCTTGGATATTGTCTGATATAAGCAAGGAGATAACGAAAAGATAATTAATTTCATAGTGTGATACCAAGTGCTCTTTACACAAATATCATACCCACTACCTGATTCTAATGTGTAGAAGGTGTTCATAGGTAACCTATAGAGACCTTGGTAGGAAAAGTATTCCCTTATGAAATACCCTTCTTTTGCACATCTGTGTGCCATGTTATGGAAATATCAGCAAATAGTTGTTCATTTTGATGGATCCTCCTCGTGCTCCCATTCAAAAGGAAAACCTACTGTATCTATCTCAAGAAAATATAAATTTGTGAATGTAGTCACCGTGACAAATGATAATGGCCTTAGGTGCAACAAAAATTTAACAAAGTTAGTGAAATATTATTCTTTCATCTTGAAAAAGTTGTTGAATAATAAGATCATAACCTTGGAAAACCCTCGGACTCTCAAGGAACCTTATCCTAATTGGTATGATGTAAATTCTTTCTATCTAAACCATCGAGTTAACAACCATGTGTGAATTATTACCTTAGACCTGCTCGAACATGAACAAACAAGTGATCATTAGTCAATAAACAAGTGTAAACCAAACATTCCCTATGAAATTCTTTGAACATATGAATATGGAAACAAAGAAAAATATCTTAAACTATGCAAATAAATCACAAATGAAAATACTATTCTAATGCTCAAACTAGCATCTCATAGGGGGATTGGTGCTTCTTTGATGTGGAAGAAGCCCTTTCCCAATCCCTTGATAAGCTTTTGGATGGATGTGTGATTCTTGATGTAAAATGCCAATAACCTAACTATGGATGATGAATTCTATGCTAACTTGGATGAAAGTGTGGATGAAATTCTGGATAATAAACTTGAATGAACTTGTCTCATCTTGTGTCCCCCAAATCAATAGAGAAGGCCTCTATTTATAAGGAAGAAGGATTGAAGATTGAAGAATAGGATGGATGTGGGATTAAAATTTGAACCAATGGCCTTGTGCCACTTGTCAACATGCTAATGAAGGAGAGTGGAGCACATTTTGAACAATGCACATGCTAAATGCATGTAGGTGAAATTTCAAATTCAAAAGGTGGCTTCTGCAAGAAGAGTTGTAAGAGGAGTTAATGCCAAGTTGGCTCAAGGAGAGGACATGTAAGAGCCTTTATTGCCAAGTTGGAGGACAAAATTCCTTTAGGAGGGAGAATTCAAATAAGTGGAATATTCCAAGAATATGCCATATTGAATGGAAATAGGAGGAATTAATAAATCAAATAAATTGATTTATATGTGCAACTTACAAAAGCTAGAGGAATGGGGGATTTGTGTTAGGAGTTAATTAGGATTAATTAACTTAGATGAAGTTAGTTTGATTTGAAATTTTATTTAGATATTTGAATTTATTTAAATCAAATGAGAGGATATTGGAAGATTAGTAATTTAATTAAATAAATTTTATTTATTCAATTAAATGAAGAACATTAGGATTCAATTAAATAAAATTGATTTATTTATTTAAATGAAGAAATTTAGGATTTATTTAAATAAAGTTGATTTATTTAATCAAGTGAAGAACATTAGGATTTAATTAAATAAAGTTGATTTATTTAATCAAATGAGGAACATTAGGATTTAATTAAATAAAGTTGATTTATTTAATCAAAGGAAGAACATGATGAAATAACCTGATAACGTGTATTATCCGATTAAGAAAAAAATTAAATTAATTAAATAAATAAAGGTTATTCAATTAATTAGTTAGTAGAGAAATGATTAGGAAAGAATCAATGTTAGTCAAGATCGAGTGCATGATATCAATCAAGATATTTTGAGTGTCTACATTTTTCCCCTCTTTGAAGCAATGTACCTATTGCGTTGGTTCAAAGAATAACCTTGATAAGATCAAAATTAAAAAAAATTTGATTTTTTCGAATGCCCCAGTAGAAAGAAGTATACTGGTACACTACCCCCTCAAGAGATCAAGTGAAAAGTTTGATTTGAGGGTTGATCTTGTGAAAAAGAGGTTCAAGATGGACGTATGGATGGTTATGATGATGATGCAAATGAGATGGTTTATGAGATGCTTAGAATAACCAATCTATATTATGGTGCAATGATGGAAATGCAATGCATGTGAAATGATATGAATGATATGCAACATACTGATGGTTTGTGGATGCATGATGGATTAGCATGAAAGAAGATAGAAGAATGAGAGGGATCAACCCTTGATTTTGAGAAGATGAAAAATTACAAGTCTATGAGTCACCGAGACTTTATTAGATATGATGACGAATGATGATGATGTTTCGCTTATCAGTGATTGGGGACATAAAGAGATTACTTTCCTTATGTTTGATAGCACACATAGATACAATGCATCAAGGTATAAAGAACCAGGATGGCATTGTACCTAGTGAGATGGACTTTGACTTGACAATCAGATAGGAGTATCCTTGTTCATACCTAACATACGAAAACATTACTAGGATGTACTTCAGATATTTTAAACATCTTAGATCAAAACATGGAAAGGTATAACCTATCAATGCAATAGTCAACAAGGTGCACAAAACAACTTCCATACATACCTAACAAAGCAAGTATTCACCAAGTTATATTACAACAATGTCCAACAAGCATAATGAATGCAAGATAATGATCAATGCTCCATTCCTTTCTCTCTAAATTGTTTTGATTAGACATCATCTAGAGGTCATTGGAACGAGCACAATAGGATAAATCAACAAGAAAAAGATCAAGTAAACAAACAAGCCAATGTTCTTCATACCTTTAGCCAAGACTAAACTATGGTGATGCCTGATGTTGATGTCAATTGTAGGAAGGATGCATCCTAGGACATGATGTTATTAGATGATTTGGGACAAATTGGATGATGACCTATTAGCACCAAGAGTTGACCAACTTGTTTACCTACTGACCTAAGCTTAATATTTTTTTATGTTTCAATTCGCACTTTCAATTTTCTATACCTGTTTTTGATTGCATTACTGAAGGGTGAAGGTGACAATCAATTTATTATGAGTGGATGTTTATTTTAAGTGATCATGAAACAGGATGGATGGATTTTTTCAAATATTTGGATGTTTTTGAAGTTTTGAAATATAATGAGGTTGTTCTTTGTATTTCAAGATGTTTTACAAATCTTTTGATTTTCCATTTTTCTTGTGTTTTATGAGATTTTATGAATGTTTTTGGATTTTTGTGTCTTGGGGGCTGATCAAATATTAGCCTTTCCTATGTTTAAGCTTAGAGACAATGTAGTTCGGATTCCATTCTTTTTTGACATTTTCTAACTTTTTGACCTGTTTTGGGATTTTGATATGTTTTAGATGTTTTTGGATTTTCACATGATTTTGACGATATGGATATGTGTGATGATATCAATGCTCTGTTTTGGTACTTTTTTGAAAACCAAGCTAAGGTTGATTGATCAAATCAATGGATTGATGATGATAATATTGTTGAGGATACACAAAAATGCAAGGATAGTGTTCAGCAACACAAGGATCAGGATGGATATCCCAAGATGATGAGGGATTGATTGGATTTGATTGATGGATTGATGATGATAACATTTTTGAGGATACACAACAATGCAAGGATAGTGTTAAGCAACATGAGGACTAGGAAGGATATCCTGATATGATGAGGGATTGATTGGATTTGGTTGATTAGGATTTTGAAGCTTGATTTGGAACAAAATTTATTTGAATGATTTGATGTGACATTGACATGCAAATTATATGTGACTGATATTAATTGTTTGGATAAAGCTTGATAAGGAACATCTTCCTGTCAAAATATGTCATGGGCTAGTGATTTGGATTTTAGCTCACAAATGCTTAACCAATTTGATTTCATGTTTTCCAATATTCATCTCACCACATAAGTTTGAAGATATAGATCAAGATTTATTCTCAAAGAAATATGTAAATATTTGCCCCCAGTGACTAAGAATGTATGGAATGCCCTGGTTGGATGCTTGGATAGGTGTATGAATGGATTGATATGGATTATCTTGCAATAAGATAAGGTGTTCAAATAAAGAATGCTCTTTTGGATAATGCTTCATGGTTCAAATAATGATGGGTAGGATAGGATCAATGAAAATGACTTATGTCAAGATTTTTACCATAAGAAAGTGTAAAGTGTACACCAAACTTTTTCAAGATCAAGATAATTTCGAAGATGGATGTAGATGAATGAAAATGGATTGGATAAATACTTAATGGATGAATGGATTTATTATGGATAAGATGGTTGGAATGCTAGATTTATTATGGATGAGATAAGATGCTTTCACCTAAATTAGCACACACAAATGCTCGATTCTACACATGATGCCTTTTTTCCAAGTTTTCATCATGGTATCTATCCAAAGCACCACTGTAGTGGTTTTCACTAGAGGATGATCTTTATCTTTACTATTTTCATAAAAAAAAAAATTGGTTTTTTTGAAAGATTTTAAGCTCATGTTGAGCCACCTAGTGGTGTCGATGTAGATGCTTCTATCATAATGTGCCACTGATATCCTACTTGAAGAAGTTGCTTTGCTAAGATACGTGCACTTGAATGCAACTTTTGAGATTCCTGATCTAGGTTGTTGATACCAGAGTTAACTATGTCTTTATGCTCACATCATGATATGATGCCCTCTAAATCCTTATGATGAAGGGTGGCTACCAATACATGGTCAATTTGAGAATTGGATATCATGTGTGGAGCTGTGGATGGAGTGTGTTTAGGAATAAAAGATGGATTGGTTGATAGTTTGGAACCTTTGACTCTCCAAACTTTGGAAGATGAGCAATGATGGATGGATATGAAAGTGTACATGGAATTAGGACCAACTGCTTGATATACTTTGTATGTTGTTTGAGAAGCCTTATTTTCCCTTTGTGGACATATTTGATGGATACTTTTCCCTTTTTTATTTTTCCCCATAGTTTCTTTGACTAATGAAGTTTGATAGGGATAACATTTCTTTGTATTATTTGGTATCCATGTGTATTTTTTTTTTCCATTATGCTTCTTAGCCTCTTTTTCTTTAATAATGTTCTTTGTGCTTTGATTCAAATATTTCTTTTGATGTTGGTCCCAATTCATGGATGGGGTGATGGGTGGATGAAGATTCATGATGTGGCTGGTTGTTGTATTGGCATTGGTTTCATCATAAGGATTCTTCATGTTCTCTATGTTGATGTTGCACTAGATAAAATTGCCCCCAGTATTATAGAGGTATCACTGATATTTTTAGATCCTTTAATTGTTGAATAACAAAGACCTTGATGCTTAGGATTTCCAATAATATGCACTAGTTCTAGGATAGCCTGTTAATGTAGGCCTAATTCTTTGCCTTGATAATTCATTTGTTGAAACATTTTATTTGCAATAGGATATGATCTACCTTGGAAACAAGGTGCTAATACTTCTCTGCTATGTCATGGATCTTCAAAGGTGATACCTTCTTCATTGATAAGATAGCTTTCCCTTAAAAATCTAAGTGATCCAAGTTTATAAGTGATAGGATCCTCCATGTGTGGGATAACTTTGCGATTGATAATTTTGGCTTGAACTTGTGGAATATCATATTTTAATGCTTCTTCAAGAGGTGTTGATAATTCACTATCCACCTAAAAGCCTCCCTCATGATTCATTTTTGATATACCTTCATACGATGTTTTTGATTCACAACTTCTATAGAAGCTTTCTTCATGACCCATTTCTGATATGTCTCTAGATTTTTCTATATCTTGATCATGTGTACAAATGTTAAGAGTAGGAGACTCTTTTTCCTTGGTAATAATATCAAGAGTATGAGACTCTTGTTTTGAATGAAGATCATCAATATGTCCATTAGGAGTAAGCATCTCATGGGTAGATGGAGGAATATGTGCTATATGGATACAATCATCATTTGTGAAATATTGTATAGATAAGAGAGTGTCCATTAGATCATTGTAGTATCTTGGAGATATGAATTCTTGATCTTGAATGATTTCAGAATTGATTTTGACATGCTTTGGATCAAGTTCTTGACATGGGTTAGTTTCAAAGGATAGATTTCTTATAAAGGTTTCTTGGATATCTTCATTAGGAATGGGAAGTGGCTCAATATCCTCTTGAGCTTGGAGT
Organism: Sequoia sempervirens; assembly: GCA_007258455.2. NCBI lineage: Eukaryota > Viridiplantae > Streptophyta > Pinopsida > Cupressales > Cupressaceae > Sequoia > Sequoia sempervirens. The sequence goes on along the minus strand of VDFB02000017.1, from coordinate 256,758,620 downwards.
GAATTTTGAATAAGTGTTGAGTTGAGGATTTATTCAATATCTGTAACCATGAGGTCAAACGATGTCAATATGTCTCAGAAAGGACCATTGCTAGACTTTGGTGAGTGATTTTGATCATTCTTTGGAATAAATTCTTGAGATATGTCCTCTAACTCATTAGGTGATGTAGAGACATTTTCAACATGATCATTGGTCAATGGATCGTAAATTATGTCAATGGGATCAAATAATTCTAGCACTCCTTGAAATAGGTCATTTTTTGATATTGTTGAGGAGTTTTGATCATATATAAAGAGTGACTCTTGATGTAGATCATTGGATGACATAGAAACATCTTTAATGTGCTCATCGATGGAGAGATCTTGATCATTGTTTTCAACAATTGTGGCAAAGATATTGTCAATGTTTTCAACCATAGGATCAAGTGATGTTAAATTTTTTTGAATTGGATCATTGTTGGGTATTGTTGGTGGATTTTGATCATGATTGAAAAGTGACCCTTGATATATGTTGATTTGATCATTGGGTGAGGTAGAAATATCTTCAAGGTGCTCATTGATGGATAGTTGTGATTGATCTTGGAGATGTGATGATTGATCTTCGAGATGGGGTGATTGGGTTTGTTGTTGATGTTGTTGATCTTGATATACATCCTCTTGAAATTGGAGATATTGTTCTTGATGTGGTTCTGGACACAACTCCATAATTTGATGACATGGTTTAACAAATGGAAGAGTGTATTGATTTTGGGGTGAAGATTTCTCTTGATGCAATGAGTCAATTATTTTGGCAAGTGAAGCAATTTGATCTCCCAAAATTTGATCTTGATTTTGATCTTGACACCCTTGATATAGTTGATTTGGTTTTTGTTCAAGCAGATTTGGAATGTATACTTGTGGTGTTTGTATGGAATGATGGAAAAATTGATTTTGGACAATGTTCTAATTTTGGATGATGTTTAGATTTGGAATTATATGTTGAAATTGAACATTGTTTTGGTTCGGAAACATATTGCCTTGATTTAGGTAACTTTTATTTTGCATGGTGTTACCTTGACTTGGATCAATACATGGATTTGTTAGCATCTTGTTTGGACTTTGAACAACATTTGTATGATTCACAAACATATCCATCCCAAATTTTACCATGTGTGGATTTGAAATGTTCATGTTTGGTAAACTTGTACTTGGTATATTCACATTTGGAATGTATGGATTTGGTGTGATAATGTTGTTTTATTGAAGACTCATGCATTGATTGTTTGGTTGATAGATTTGTAGGTTTGTAATTTGATTTAAATCTACCATAGGGAAAGGTGTTCCAAACTTTAGATTGGGCATATTCATATTTGTTGTACCATTGAGGTTTGTAGGAGATAATGATCCCATATATTGATTGTATAAATTTGAGTTTTGATAATCAATTGGCATTGTAAGGATTTGATAGTTTGGTTGATTTAGATTACTCATGATATATGGACCAAGTTTATATTCCATGTTCTTCTTGTGTTTTGAACTTGTTGATCTCTAAGGGATATAGGACCAATGATTTTTTTGATTGGATAATGAACTTTGTGAATCCCAAGATGATAGATGTTATCTTAGGATGAAATCATTCAAAACGGTGATAATTTAACTAAGTATGTGAGGAAGGATTCATCCACACACACATAACTAAATAAATGATTTTGATTTGGTTTAAGGATGTACCCAAGTCTAGACAATGATGTTTCCAAAGCTCTAAAGTTGTTTGGTGGGATGGATTGTGATAGATGTTTGGGATGGATAAAGTGTTATATTTTGATCCTAAATGAACCTAGAGAGACTTTGTTTTCAAGACTAAGATAGTGAAGAAAATGCTTTTCCTTAAGAGTGGTTCAAACCAAAAGACCAATATTTGCATGGAAAACCATATGACCAAAAGAGACCAAGCATATGTGTGGGTTTCAATTTGAGTTAATCTTGATTAATGACTTTCTTTTTACCACATCCACTTGTATTGCTTAAGTTTCAAACTAAATGTATATGTCTAAATTTCTTTTCATCCCACAAAGTCCATTATGTGGAAATCAAGAAGTAAAACCCATAGTTTCCTTATGTTGACTTTCGAGAAAACAAATTGTGAAATAGGCCCAAGTATTTAGAAGCCTCTAAGGATAAATCCCTAGGGACAAGCAGTAATACTTGGACTTTTCAAAGGTATATGCATACTCTAAAGGGTTTGAAATTTGATGACCTTGTTAAATGTTTGTTTTCAATATTTTTGATCCATGCAATGTGTTTAATTGACTCAAAGATGGCAAAACCCTAGGATGGAAAAGAAAATATTTGTTGAATTCCCACTTGGATAAATACAATTGCATTTATTCAAAGTGGATGATTAGAAGCTTGACCACATTGGCTCCCCTCCATGACACTCACTTCTACAGGTCAGCCAAGCTTCAGTTCTCATGAATCTCCCATGAAAAAAAATTCATCTCTACAAAGAATCGCAAATATGTGGAATGGCTCTGGAGGTCTGACCTCCTAACACCAAAAAATATTGGTATTTTGGATTCTAAACAAAGGTTCGTAGTAAGGGCATCCAATTTAGGGGGTGAAATGATAAACTCCTTGTGAGAGATCTCCCATCCCTTAGAACAAGGGATTTATGTATCATAAAGACACTAGGGGAGAGTTATCATGCATTGCTTCTCATTGTTTATGATTTTCATTGTAACCACAAATTTATAAAGTAGTTTGGAAGAGCTTGGCTTATGCTCATTACCACTTGGGTCGCTCCCTTGGGGTGAGTACTTTTTCCCACCAAGGAAGGCCCTCTAAAGGTAAACAAAAGTGAGTAGGTGCATTCATAGTTTGATCAATCTTTGTTTGCGTGAACAAAGAGAGAACACACACAATATCATTTCTTACACTAGCAATATTTTCTTCAATTTTAAGAGCCCAAATTTGAAATTTGGAGGCAATCTTTTGGACAACCTAATATCACCAAATTATTTTTGATTCTCAAGATCGTTGTGAGGAGTGAGAGAAGTGCATACACATTTCAATGGTATTAGTTTGTAAAAAGGAGTACAAAAAAAGATAAGCACATGTTCATTTTAGACCTCAAAAGCAATAATGGGTTCTTTCTATAGCACCAAAATGAAGTGTTTGAAGTTGCTTGTTCAATTTTTAAGACCCAAAATCAAATCTAGTGAGTTTATAATTGTTCTTTTTAACCCTTTGTGAAAAAGAAAGCTTTTGTATGTTCTTTTTAAAACCCAAACAAAATGTACTTAAGTTCTAAAGTTGAAGATAACAATATCCAAAGACGGGATTATAAATGCTCCCAAAGTGTTAAAGAACACTTTTTTACAATTATGAAAAGAAAGTTCCATAGGAAACTCTTCTTTTTTTCTTCTTTTCCTAGAAAATGAATATCAAATTCTTTTTATTTCACTTCAATGCTCCATGCTCCTCTTAAAACCAGGAAGCCATGCTCAAAATGGTAGATGAGATCAAGATACAAGAAGATATGAGGATTAGATGAATGATTACGCATAAAAACCCTAAAATTTTGACCATGTTACAATGTTTTTTTACTTTAGGTGTAAAATTGAAAATTTTAACTCTACAAAAATTGAGATACACTTACACCATTGCATAGCTTATGAAATTCTATCACATTTAAAAAAAAGCTTCGAAAAAGATGTTCGTATGACCAAGATATGGTCATTTTAAGATTGACTATAAAAACAAAAAAAAACATAGAGGTAGCATTGCTATTTGTAGTAGTGGGGAAATTTGAGACTTTCAACATTGCTATTTGAGACTTTCAACATTGCTATTTAAGACTTTTAGCATTGCTATTTAAGAATTTCAGTGTTTCTATTTGCAGTAGTGGGGCAATTTGACTTCCAACATTGCTATTTGGAATTTCAGCATCGCTCTATGTTCTTGAAAGACAAAAAAGAGAAAAAAACAATGAAAATGACCAAAAAATGTGTTAATTTTGAGATTTTTTCCCTCCTAGCACCAAAATGTGAATGCTTAGCTTAGACCTGCTCAAACATGAACAAACAAGTAATCATTAGTCAATAAAAAATTGTAAACCAAACATTCCCTATGAAATTATTTGAACATATGAATATGGAAACAAAGAAAAATATCTTAAAGTATGCAAATAAATCACAAATGAAACTACTATTCTAATGCTCAAACCAACATCCCATAGGGGGATTGTTGCTTCTTTGATGTCGAAAGAAGCCCTTTAAATCCCAATCCCTTGATAAGCTTTTGGATGGATGTGTGATTCTTGATGTAAAATGACAATAACCTAGCTGTGGATGATGAATTTATGCTAACTTGGATGAAAGTGTGGATGAGATTCTGGATAATAAACTTGCATAAACTTGTCTCAACTTGTGTCCCCCAAATCAATAGAGAAGGCCTCTATTTATAAGGAATAAGGATTGAAGATTAAAGAATAGGATGGATGTGGGATTAAAATTTGAGCCAATGGCATTGTGCCACTTGTCAACATGCTAATGAAGGAGAGTGGAGCACATTTTGAACAATGTGCATGTTAAATGCATGTAGGTGAAATTTCCAATTCAAAAGATGGCTTGTGCAAGAAGAGTTGTAAGAGGAGTTAATGCCAAGTTGGCTCAAGGAGAGGACATGTAAGAGCCTTTAATGCCAAGTTGGAGGACAAAATTCCTTTAGGAGGGAGAATTCAAATAAGTGGAATATTCCAAGAATATGCCATATTTGAATGGAAATAGGAGGAATTAATAAATCAAATAAATTGATTTACATGTGTAACTTGCAAAAACTAGAGGAATAAAGGATTTTTGTTAGGAGTTAATTAGGATTAATTAACTTAGAAGTTAGTTTGATTTGACATTTGATTTAGATAGTTGAGTTTATTTAAACCAAATGAGAGGATATTGGAATATTAGTAATTTAATTAAATAGATTTGATTTATTCAATTAAATGAAGAGCATTAGGATTCAATTAAGTAAAATTGATTTATTTAATTAAATGAAGAAATTTTGGATTTAATTAAATAAAGTTGATTTATTTAATCAAATGAAGAACATTATGATTTAATTAAATAAAGTTGATTTATTTAATCAAATGAGGAACATTAGGATTTAATTAAATAAAGTTGATTTATTTAATCAAATGAGGAACATTAGGTTTTAATTAAATAAAGTTGATTTATTTAATCAAAGAAAGAACATGATGAAATAACCTGATAACGTGTATTATCCGATTAAGAAAGAAATTAAATTAATTAAATAAATAAAGGTTAGTCAATGAATTAGTGAGTAGAGAAATGATTAGGGAAGAATCAGTGTTAGTTAGTCAGGATCGAGTGCATGATATCAATCAGGATATTTCGAGTGTCTACACCATGATATCGAGCATTGTATGTGCCTACGTTAGGAAATATAGGATCACATTAATGACAATACCATTCATCTTGATGGCACAAAGTAAAATATAAATAAATTAGTGGGAAAGGCCAATAGTGAGTTTTAGATATACATGAACCCTTTTTTGTCTCACTCTGCTAACTTAATTATTGACCCCTCTGATTCTTCTACTCAACCCTCGACATAGGTTAATATGGTCATGATTACTCCTTCCCCACAGCCTTTGACTGGTTCACCAAATTTGGCATTCACTTTGAACAACATACCCTTGAATAACAAGCCCTCTCCCCTCTACATGCCTACTCATCTCAATGGGAACATTGTGATTTGGGTCCTAGTTGACCCCGCGAGCCAAGCAAATGTTATTATAGAGGAGACATTATGGCTTAATTCATTATAGAGAGAGGAGTATGGAGAAAAAAGTCCATTCATACGCACGATGGTGTCTCTCTCAAGCCATATGGCTCAATAAATATTTCCATCCTAGTTGGACCTAGGGTCGTGGATACTACCTTTGATGTTATTGCAAAATTTGATTTGTTCAAGGTGAAGCTAGGCATCTTGTGGCTAGCTTCCATGATGGAATCACTTTCATTATTCATAAGTGTTTAAAATTCTCCCACAAAGGTGTTGTGCGCATCGTGCATGACAATGGATATCAACCATTAGTATCCTATGGGGGCTATTCATTGGATCAATTTTGGCATGCCCCGGTCGGTCCACTTCCCCCTAGAATTGACTTACTTTATCAAAACTATGTGAAGTATAAGACTAGGGATAAAGGACAGCCAAAAGTGACCCCTCCAGTAGTGTAGCAGCAAGTTTCCTCTTCTTGAAAGGGAAAGGAGAGGCCTCCCCGTCCTCAGGGTGCATCTTTTTCTCCCCTTTATGAAGAATAATTTAGGATGGCTACTCCTGGATTTGACATAAGAAGTCTGGTGGTGCCTGCTTGGCACAAAGAAAAGATTAGGCTTCTTCCTACTATGCCTCTTGGACCTTGGCCTTACTTATATAGTAGAAGGAAGAGTCCCCACGGGAAATCCTCAATGTCTCAGCCTTTACGGCCTCCTACCGCTCCTGCTTCTAAATCAATGAATGGGAAGAGGCCTACCGCTGAGGTACTAGATCTAACTCCCCCTGTTGTCTCTCAACCTCTTCCTCCTGCGCCCATCCAAGAGTTTGTACCTCCACTGGAGAAGGCTATGATGGAAAATCCTATGGCTGAGTAGGATCCTTTTGTCCCTTCTTAGCTCCTGACCTCTAGCTCTAAGAGTCACATGAACTACCTTGTATGTGAGCAAAAGCACTGACAAAAGGATTTGACGATTGAATAGGCCTCTTTGTAGAGGAAGGAAGGGGAACCGACCACCCCTATTTCAAGGCCTCCTGTTGTTGTCTCATCCTCTCCCATTTCCTCTACCTCTGTTCAATCAAACTTAGTTTTGCTTATGACTCCTACTATGAGTGTGAAAGTCCCTGACCCTAAAAAGGTGTAGGTTCTTATTGCTCCTTAGGTTGAGCCACCTCTTTTTATGTCCCTCCCAAATATCCCACCATTCCCTAAACCCATGGACATTCCAAAGATCTTGGTGGTGTTCACCACGGTTCTATCCTCCTCCTTTGCACCTCTTGCCTTGTCTATGGGGAGTTGACATCCTTTGATGAAGAAGAAGGCAGAGGTTGGCCCTTCTAGCAATGGGGGTCATAAGAGGATCCCATCTTCTCCAAAGGGTGGTCTTGTGCTAGCTTGTGTTTTCCTAGTGATGGAGCCAGTTTTGATGTTCCCTAAGTTCAACAATGCACTCGAGTCACTCGGTGAGCCAAGTAGTGAATCTTGGGTAACTCCTTCCTCACTCATTAAGGCAACACATGGCACTCCTGTGAAGTGCATGTTTAACTCTTTAGATGAGGTCCTAGCCTTGTTGGCAATTTTTTCCAAGTCGCTAACCATTTCTCCATAAGAGCCAAGTGGAGAAGATCTTGTGAGGCCTTCTTCCTTGGCCCTTGTTGTAGGAGGGTTGAAAGCTCCTCTCCTTAATATTCCATCATTTAAGGATCATCAACCTTCCCCATATAATGATCTATATTGGGAAGCATACAACCTCTTAGTCAATGAGTGTTAGGGGGAGGCATCTCTTCTTTACCTTTAGATTAGGTGTGTGATTATTGTGTTGTGCTCCCCCATTCTTGTGTTATGTGTTCGTAGATGACCCTTGTCACCCTTGTAGGTGCTTGGATACAAGAGTTTTTTTATGTCATACAACTTCCTCTATTTGTGGCATCATTCTTCCTCTATTATGTATATTGTTTTTTGACAAATTGGGTATGATGCAAAGTGTTGGGAGCATTTAAGCTTCCCTTCCATATTGACCCAATTTTTTATTTTTACTTTGTCTTCTCGTGCATTATTCACATGGTCTAATATAGTAGGGGGTTGATGATAGTTCATCTATATACTACTACTATACCTATATATATTTATGAGCATATTTGACCCTAAAATATCATGTCACCCCTATGCCCTTTGTTTGTGATGTTTCTTTTCACAATCTTGGTTATCTTTCTCTCTTATTTTTCTTTATTTGTCCTTCGTATGTGTGATAATGTCACTTTCATAATGTTTTTATTTTTATAAAATGCATTCGGAGCCAATGAATCTTCTCTCAAAAATGCTTGCAAGCTTTTTCCAAAAATCACATTCTCAACTTGGACCCCTAGCGCAACGTGTTTCCTTTGTCATGGGTTCACAACGAAAGAACTTGAAGAACTTTCCTCTAAGGAGGGAGAAAATTTTCTAGTTGGAGAAGCCTAGATCTTCCCCTCACGAGGGGGAATTTTCTTCCTTTCGAATTCCTTAAAGAAGTGAACGTCTTTTGAAAGGATTCCTTGATGGTGAATTGATTTGTGGAAAACATTCTTGCACTTTCAAACAATGTGTTACTTGTGAGAACCCCTCTTCTTTTGAAGGGTTCCTAAGGGATCCCTTAGAAATCCTTTCAATTTTTTGACTATTTGCATGACTTTCTGCTTGTTCGCCTATGTGGCTTCTTTTTGTTTCTGACATGTTTTATCTGCGGATTAACATGTTTCTTTGTAGGTGCACCTGTGAAGCCACTTTCCAGTCTAAATTTTTGGAGTCCCCTTTTCACTAGGCTTCCTTCATGAGAGAGTACCTAGGGGAATTCCTTCTTTATAGGTCTACAAGCCTATGAAGCACTTACATCCTATAGGATTTGTCCATCATTAGTCCAAGGGCCTTCGATGTACTTTGTGCAACTTCATAGTTCCATGGAGCTATGAAGTCATTTTGTTTGAACCTCCTCAAGAGAGAGTTCCTATGGAGTCCTTTTCCTACCTTGCACTTTCAAGCTTTCTATATTTTGGTTTGCTTCCTCGATGGTTTAGTATACATCTCTAACCCTTTGATCTACTTTACCAAACACTCATCAATACTTGTGCTCGTTAAAGTCGGGGAAAATTGTATAGGGGAAAATTTACACCCCTTGTGTAAATTCCCTTTTTTCATACCCTCACCTTAGAAAATAAAATCCTAAGGAAAAATTATTCATCACCTATTTTCCTCCCATCCACATGGAATGTGTTTTGTGCATCGATGAGGGAATTTTCATCAAGGACATGAGCACAGTGTGTAGATGTCTACGCAACACACTTTCGTCCCTAACAAATTCCTACATATGGAGTTTGTAGGGATGTTACACACTTGATTGGGATTGAATTGTAACACCTTTGTGTGACCAACTAACCCAAAATAACTCCTTCTGGCCTTTAAACCCATTCTATTCACTATCACCTCATCTTCTTCACATGCTCTAGTAATTTTCACTCCATTTTTCTACACACTTTTGGGATCTCTTGAGGATACTCTTGAAGCATTCTACTATCATTTTTACAACTCCATTGAGCATTGCAATATCTTGATACTCCATCAACTTCACTTTTGTACATGTGATTCTACCATAGAAGTTGCAAGCTTGGAGTCTAGTGAGACCTCCCTTCATCACCATTGCCGCTACAGTGACTTTGCCATGTTCATTGTTTGCATTCCCCCTTCATTGGCCTTGAGAGCCTTTGGGTGGGCGTGGTAACGCTTCACACTCCCTTTTGTGATTTGATAGAGTAGCATAGTATTGTTTTGTAGTGTTCAACAATCTCTCTTTCTCTTCCATTTCCTTTATCATACTTTCTACTCTATTGCTTTTCTAGCTGTCTATGGAGGTGTAAACACCAAAGCGAGGGTTTGATTGAGGAAAACCAATATACATCCCCAAAAAAATTATCATCTTTCTTGTGTGTAGGTGAATGTGTGCATGGAGCTAGATAGTGAACTAGAATTTTAGTGAGTTAATATTCCTCACCCTAGTTTTTATCTAGTTGCTTTATCATTTTTGCCTTTACTTTTCATACTTTATTATTTTATTCTTTTTGTTAAAATCAATTAGCAAGGCTATTAAGTAGGTTTTAGGAATTTCTTATTGTACTTCACATTTTCTAACCGTACAGGCATCAACATGCTAGAGAGACACCAACGTTCCATGCTATCATCCTAGACATGCCACTGTCATCCTAAGACAAAGAGCTATCTGAGGTATAGTATTGACTCCAAAAACTACCTCATCTTTCCCCAACTAGATTTTTGGGTCTATAGAGTGATAGAATCACTTGAGAGTGCTCTTCAATCATGGTCCTCATCCCAAAACATCTATTAGAGTGAGGTAAGTTTGGGCAGCCCTCTGCTTTCAACTCTCTATGACCTGGAGCCTTGGTGTGGTTGGTCTCCCTCTCTTACATGCACCATTTAATGGGGGAGGACCATTAAATATTTTTCAACACAATGATATTCCTATGGAATTGTAGACATCAAAAAATATATAGATTGATATCACACTCGATCTTGATCTACTAACATCGCTTCATCTTAAATTATCCCTCTGTCTAACCATTTAATTGAATAGCCTTATTTGATTAAAGTCATCATAATTCCCCTTTTAATTAAATAAATTCCTCAATTTAATTAAATCATTGTCTCTATGTAATTAGCTAGGTCATTTCATCTTCCTATCTTTGATTTAATTAAATAATCTATATTATTTGATTAAATCTCTAAAGTTCATCTAATTAAATTAAATAAATCAAACATTTATCTAATTTAATCTAACATCACCCCCTTTGGTTAAATAAATCAAAAATATTTATTTAACTAAGTCTAAATCATTCTTTTCTCATTTTGAGTTATTTAAATCCTAAAATCTAAGTCAAAATGGTCAAATCAACTAACATCATTTAAATTAATCAAATCATGAGCAATGCTAATCCTAATCACTCAAATCCTCTAGATTTTGCAACTTGCACATGAAAATAGACTTATTTGATTTATTAAATTTCTATTTTCCTTCAACAAGGCATCTTTTAAGGAATATTCCCCTAATTTGAATTCAAAATCCAAGTGGGAATAAGTCCTTCCAACAAAGCATTTAAAATCTTGTACATGTCCTTTTCTTGAGCCATGTGCATTTGCTTCACCTTTCACCTCATCCTTCAAGCCATATTTTGAATTTGAATCTCCCCCCTCTTTACACATTCTTCAAAACTTGCACATCCATCATCCATTCATAGCTTGACAAGTGGCATCATATTATTGGATGAATGTTAGTCCCACATTGCTCAAATTTGGACTTTCATCCATCTTGAAGTTCTATAAATAAAATACTCATATCCTCATTTGATCATCCGCAACTTGAGTAAACTTACTATACTCAAATTCATAGCAATTTTCATCCATCTCATTGAGTTTTATAGCTAGGTTATGTAGATTGTATCTTGGAGCATTCATCAATCTTCATCAAAGTGGATCACTCTTCATCATCAATCAACAAATCTTGCATAGGAGTTGGGAAAGGGCCAATTTCCACATAAAATTGGCACCAACTCCCTCAAGAGATCAATAATTTATATTGCTTTCATAGGATTTAATCTCTTTTGTTGATTTCTCATTGTATTGCTTTCATTTTCCTATTTAGAGCATTGATAAATGGATTTCTTGAGGAACTTAGATTCTAACTTGCATTTCAATCTTCTAATATGTTTGTTTGTTGTGTTTTGTAGGTATTAGGATCTTGGTTCACACAAGCATCCCTTAAAATCTTAACATCTTTCATAGGAGAAGATCAAACTACCCCTACTAAGCATATCTGAGATATAGCTACCTTATGCCTAGTTCACAATGTCACAGTTGAGAATGTAGCAATTAGGCTCTTTGTTGCATCACTGAAAGGAAAATATTTGCAATGGTTAAGGAGTATTCCATTTAATTCAATCAGAATGTGAAATGAATTGGGTGATGTCTTACATAAGTAGCTTGAAGACAAGTCAGATCACTTGTGTCTAGTGGAGGAACTAAGTACCATCAAAAGAGCTCCACATGAACACATGTCTGACTTAAACTACCATTATGATATTGCTATCAGGATTCAACCGTGTAGTTTCGAGTCAAACTCATTGACCCATGTTTCATGATGATTCATTTCCTAAAGACATGGGACAGAATCCCACCAATGGTAAGGCCTTTAGCTTAACATGCATTTTTGTATTTCCTTAAATCCCTTAATATTGATATATCCATGATGATTCAGTCAATGGGTGGAAATACTCTTCCAAATGCATATGATATTACCATTAGAGAAGAAAATAACCTCATACAAGCTGGTAAAATAGCCCCAAGGCCTCCAATTCCTATTTTTCCTAAGGTACAACCACCTATACCATTACCATTACCCCCAATAGCTATTGTCCCTCCTGTTCTAGCTCTAAATTATCAATTTACATCCCAAGAGAAGGGTGTTTCAACCCAATCTCAAGAGCTTCAAGAGATTAGAAGCTTATTAAAAATTGTTGGCAATGACCTAGTGAATATTAAGAATCAAGTAGGAAAAAATCCTATACCATATAAAGTGCCATATCAACCTAATAGGCCACCTTATCAAGTTGATTATCAAGGTCAAAGAAGGAATTTTAATCCAAGGCCTTATCAACCTTACAATCAAAATGTTTCCAGCAGTTCTAGAGAGCTTGTACCAATGCAAAACAATATGGAACAAGATTATGAATGGTTTTTACCATGTAACCAACCTTATAACCAAGTCGCATGCTTGAATGGAGTGATTAGTCAAGCCCTCATGTCATAAAATAACACTGTTGTTCCACAAGATACAACACAAGAAACTAGTAGATAACAAGGTTCTCAAAATGAGCAAGGTACTCCTGATATTGCTCTAACGAATTGGAAAGGTAAAGATTTATGTGGAGTGAATCACACAGAAGGTCAAAATCAGTCATACAACCCTATAGCAGCCAATACAAGGTCAAAGAAAAGAGTTGTTGATATAGGACAATAGGTTGTTAAAGATCAACAACAAGCTGATAAGGGCAAAAATTAGAAATATTTAGATTTTTCCAAGGGGTTAGGTGGTGGCAAGTAAGGAGCATCCAAAATTTCAAACCCACCCTCAACAAGCACAAACTGATGTTGTTGTTTCCAAAGGACAACAAAAGGTGAATACTGGTTCATTTAATATTCTAGATCATATGAAGAAAGCTACTATTAGTTTTTCAATGATAGATTATTTGTATATCCCTAGACAAAAGGACTTATTGCAAGATGCTTTAGCTAAGATTACTTTGTCAAATGAGCCTCCTAAATAGCAGCCCAAAGTTGTGCTTGCAAAAAAAATCGAAACAAAGAATGAATAGCCAACTCAAGAGGTTAAACCACCCCCATTTTATGTTAGTTTGATTATTGTCCCACACTTAATTCACAATTGCATGACTGATTTAGGAGAAAGCAACTCTGTAATGCCAAAATAACTAGTAGATAAGTTGGGCTTAACATATGAGCCTATTTCAAAAGGGGTAATTCAGTTGGATGGTATAGCCATAAAATCAGTTGGATTGATTAAAAATATAGCCATTACCTTACATGATTTCCCAAATTTTTCAATCCCATAGGATATCTATGTCATAGATCTATCACCTTTCTTTGTCATATGTCTTTCTAGGGATTTCACTATAAATTTGGGAGGATATCTATAATCTAATTGGTCACATCTATTTTTTAGAACAAGATATGGCACAAAAGTGACCATAAAATCATAGCTTCTTTCCAAGGATCATATAGAGCCATATGTTCCTAATGCCATAAATGTAAACCTTTCCATTCATGAACAAGAAGATCAATCCATAATCCAAGATCCCAACACTCCCATTGAAGTTATACCTAATCTAAACTTATATAAGTAGGAAGTTAAAAACCATGAGATTAATCCTTTCAATCATATGGATGAAGTAGGACTAGGGATATACATGATTCATGAATGCATCTATTGCTTACCTAATAAAAGAGGAAAAATAACAGCCTAATTAGCTTTGGAAGCTTTATTTTTATGGCTCAAGAAGTAGATTTGGTGCTTGTGTGGGTGCTATGTTGATCTCTCCTGATGGTGAGAGATATTATTTAGCTATAAGGTTTTCTTTAAACTATTCTAACAACATAGCATAGTATTAGGCACTCATCCATGGCTTAGGATGGGTAAGAAAGAAAGGTATCAAGTGCTTATAGGTATTTGGGGATACTGAATTGGTAGCAAATCATGTGAGAAATCTAAATGTAACTAAAAAATGATTTTCTCAAGTTGTATAAGCATATAGTTTTGGATCTAACTGAAGAGTTTGATGCCTTCAAATTGATTTCCATTCTAAGAAATCAGAATAAAGAAGCTAATAAGTTGGCCATCATAGGTTCACAATTTGACATCCCAAAAGAGGTAAAAAATGTTGAAGTACAGTAGTATGTAAAGGTGGTAGTAAGGCCATTAGTTCTAGATAACAACAATTGGCAGGTATTTAAAAGTGATGAATAAATTTTAAATTTTCTAATTGAAGAGGTTGAGTTTGCAACTGGGAATCAACAAAAATAGTAGTAGCAGTACGATAATTAGATTTTATAGTTGAAATAAAGTAGGTTTCCAAAAGGTTTGGTAACTTTAGAATCTATTTTCAAAATTGATGATCAAGTGAGGAAAAACAAAACCAGCATGTTAGTCAAAGAGGAGCATTATGAACCCATTGAGATCTTCAGAGATGAGCTCCTTAAGCTTGGAAATGTTTGCACAGAGGAAGAAAAACATGATTTTATTTTACTTTTCCAGGAATTTAATGATGTTTTTTTTGGTAATATGGAGATTTGAAATGGTTTAACCTTGAGTTGTCTCAACACACCATTGAGTTGGAACCCAATGCAAAACCAGTGAGACAAAAATAAAGGCCTTTGAATCCAAAGCTAGAACACCTTATGAAAATAGAGCTAAACAAGCTAATCCAAGGTAACATCATCTTTCCTATTAAGCATACATCTTGGGTTTCAAATTTAGTACCTATTAGGAAAAGGAATGGTGAGATCAGGTTATGTGTTGAATTTAGAGATCTAAACAGAGCTTCCCTCAAAGATCATTATCCGCTTCCCTCAATGGAACAAATTTTACAAGTTGTAGTTGGATCTAATAGATTTTCATTGTTATATGGTTATTCATGACACAATCATATTTTGGTAAAAGAAGAAGATCAATTCAAAATTGTTTTTACCACCAAATGGGGAACCATGAAATATAGAAAGATCCCCTTTCGGGTTGTCCAATGCAAAAGAAACTTTCCAAAGAGATATGGACATGGATTTCCAAGGTCTCATGAACAATTTTGTACTTGTTTATCTCGATGACAACTATTTTTTAAAAAGATGCTAATGAATATTTTGATCACTTAAGGAAAATCTTTGAGAGATGTAGGGAATATGATGTTTCTCTCAATCCTAAGAAGAGTATTTCCACTATCCATGAAGGTAGATTGTTGGGTCACATAGTCTCAAAGCAAGGTATCACCATAGATCCTAAAAGAGTAAAACAAATTTTAGCCTTACCTTTACTTGCTCACAAGAAGGGTCTACAAAGCTTCTTAGGAAGAATAAATTTCACTAGAAGGTTTATACCTAGCATTGTAGCCCTCTTGAAGCCTATAATAGTTATGTTGAAGAAAGATGTAAGTTTTAGCTGGTTAAGGGAAGCCAATAAGAGTTTTGAAGAGATCAAAGAGGTAACTGCAGCTAACCTACTCTTATAAACCTAAATTTTGCTAAAGATTTCATACTATATGCGTTTGTGAGTATTGATACCATTTTAGCTATGTTGGTGCAGCAAAATGAAGATGGAATAGAGAAGCCAATAGCATTTTTCAGCCTTTAGAAGGTTATGAGGAAAGGTATACCTTTGTGGAAAAACATTCTTTAGCTATCATAAGAAGCCTTACGAAATTCAAATATTTTCTTTCAAATAATAAGATTCATGTTATGGTTTCTCATCCAAGAATTACAATTTTTTTTCTGAGTAAGGATCTCAATGACAAGAGGGCTAGTTGGATAAGCAAATTCATGGACTATGACATAGACATCAAAGTGACAAAGCTAGTAAGAGGTAAGGGATTATGTGAGAAGCTAGCTGGTAAGGTTGAGGATAGCGAAAAAATCAAAGAAGTTGTTCTTGTGTTAGATAATGAAGATCAAGCTAATGTCCTAACTCCTCCTACAAGTTAGATTCAAGAAGGTATTTCAGACTTCAAGCCATTCCTTATGTCATTTTGGATGGAAATTTGTATAGGAGGAACTTTCATGGTGTTTTATTGAGATGCATAGAATCTGATTAGATTAACAAAGTGTTGGAAGAATTTCATAATGGAGTAGTTGGTGGCCATTTTGTATCAAGAGTTACAACTCTAAAAATCATGAGATCTGGTTAATATTGTCCCAATTTGTACAAGGATGCTTATGCATGGGTAATAAAATGCAAATAATGTGCCATAATTGTAGGAAAATAGAGATTAGTATCCTTACCTTTGCATCTAATTCAAGTAGAGAAACCATTCAGGAAGTGGTGTCTCAATTTCATTGGAACCATAAATCCACCTTCTAGTCTAGGGAATAAGTGGATATTGACAACCATTGATTATTTCACAAAATGGATAGAGGATGTAGCACTAAAGGAGGAAAATTAAAGTGCAGTACTAAATTTCTATGAGGACATGGTAGCAAGGTTTGGTACCTCTAAATCCATCATCTCAGATAATGTATTATATTTTGTAGGCATGCGAGTAACTAAATGGGTTGTTAAGAATAATATCTTTTTGAGCACTTCATCCAATTACTATCCACAAGGTATTGGACAAGATGAGTCAACTAACAAATATCTAATTAGGATCATTAAAAGAGAAATTGAAGACAATCAGAGAAGATGGAATAACAAGCTGAAGCTAGCCTTATGGGCTAGTAGAATTACACCCAAGAGGTCTACATGTAATTCTCCATATGTTCTTGTTTATGGAAAATAAGCTAGGCTGCCCATCTCAGTAGAGATACCAACTTTAAGTTTGATCAAAGAGTTGGAAATGATAGAGGAAGAACCAATGGAGGTAAGGTTTGTTGAGTTGATGAAGTTAGAAGAAACAAGAAGAAAAACACTTCAAAAGCTTGAGATTCATAAAGCACTCATGGAAAAGACATTTGACATGAAGGTATTCCTAAGAACTTTTAATGAAGGAGATCAGTAGGTTGCAAGAAGGGGCAGTCTTAGTTTAGGGAAATAAAAAAAATTGCAAATGAAAGTCATAAGTGACTATGAGAGTCTCTTTAACAATGACAGTTATCAACAATGATGAGGATAGTCCTTGCTAATACCTATGTGACAAATATGAGGAAAAGGGAATGCATGATGGAGGTATAAGAACCTTAAAACTTATTCATGGCTCATAACCCTCATTGTAGTCAAGTTAGGAATGATAGTCTAAGATGTACACATGAACGATTGCCAAAGTCATATACATAAGGATAGTCAAATTATATTTATTTACAAGCAAGCAGTCATTTTTGATGAATGATAATATCTCAATGCATAATAAAGAGGAAAAATTTAGCAATCAAGGTAATATTAGTCAATTTCATGACTTTCAAGGCTAGATCAAACATGGATAGTCATCATACTCCTTGAAAGAATACAATGATTGTAGAAGAGAGGTTCAGTAAAGGGAAGTCTAATTTAGGAAGGTACAAGTGTGACCAAGCATGACTAAAGAACAATAGAAGAAAATTCAAACTTCTAGATGATAGATAAGCACAAAACCTTGCCTTGAATAGGCAATTATAAATAGAGGACAACCATTAATGATGCTTAATAGATAGCTAGCAACATGAAATGCAAGTAGTGGAAGTTATATCAATCAATTTCCTTGAAGACAAGCTAATCACAAGTTGAGAGGTCTTAAACACTCAATTTTTTAAAGTGCTAAGGAGCAGTTTAGTCCTGTTTGAAAGGCCCTCATGGTCATAATTGAGGTTGGTGTGAGTTAGAGCTTAAAATGGTGCAGTTTGGTGAAGCTTGGAGTCCTCAAATTAAGGATTTTTTTCCTTACACGCCAAACACTTTGAACACCATGCAAAGTATCAGTTAGGGACCTAAAAGGAAGGAAATTTGGGGCAGATAGAGTAGTTCTAGTTCAATTGAAGGCCCCACATGGGTGCAGCACCATTTGATGCAACATTTTAGCCTACAAACACTTTTTTGAAGGTTTTTCTCATGTGCATGACCAAAGATGATTCATCACGACAAATTAGAAGAGATTTCAAGGGAGAAAGACGGTTAGTTCATCTTCAGTCTTCTCCTTTACTCACATCAAGTTCCTTTTGGTATATCTTCTTCTATTCTTCTTTTCTATAGTTAGTTCTTTCTTGTTGCTTGCAAAAACAACAAAGAAAAAACATTGTAACTCAGAATATTTATAGTTTAGAAGCTTTTTCCTAGTTGTAACATAAATTTTCCTTTCAAATTCAATAAAAGATAGTCGTTATTTCTCAATAAATCTTTTTTTATGAGCATATAAAATGAATGATTTGATGTTTTATTGTGTTTTCCTTTAAAACATGTAAATATGTCTCCTTTATAAACTATGAAAGAAGAAGAAATCATGTTAGTATAGGTTATGAGTTGTGTTAGAATGTTCAAGTAGCTGAATTTGTGAAATTTTTTTTACTTCTTTCATAAACTAAATACAAACCTTCTCATAAAACACTTGTGTATTTCATGATCATCTTTGAGTTATGAACAAACAACTCTCTTTGTTTGAGTCTGATTATGTGTTTAGAATAGCTAGTAAAGTTTAAATTTTGGTGCATCTCCTCCTAGTGGTAGTAGAATTTCATTTCCAAAGAAGCCTTCTTCCCCTTTTTCCCAATCAAACCAAGTTTTAGGAGATTTTCAAAGAGAACCATCCCATAATTTGGTGGCTCATCCTCATCTTAGGAAACTCACAAGCCTGGGGATTTTCCCATGTTGCATAGATTGTCAAGCTTAAAATCTTAGCATTCAAGGCACAATCCTTAGTGACAACACACTGTACTATAGGACTAGACACAAACAAATGTGTATAGGTGGCTTCTATGACTCCCACTTATTGAGGAGAATTAGACTAAATTTTGTGTTAGCTTTTATTAGGTACCATGGACTAGAAATACTTGACATTTTTTTGACCTAAAATTGATGATAATTAAGATTATAATTAATTTAAAGATTTGATTAGAATCATTTTAATTTTTTTGGAATGTAAGGGGTGAATAATGTGGATGGTTTTTTGAATTATGTGACTTAGTAAAGGTGGCATATACTAGCAACTAAACCACCTTCAAACTTCTCAAGCTTAACAAACTTACTCTTATCACTTGTCATGTGATTTGAGCATCCATTATCAATGATCTAGTTGTTCTTCTCTTCTCTAGCATGAAAAGAAATCACCATTTCTCCTCCAACATTATGACCTGCTTCTGGAGCACTTTACTTCATACATCTCTGAGAGTTAGGATTATTAGTTCCAACATTTAGAACCATGAGCAAGTATTCATCATCTTCATCATCCAAATAATCAGATTCAAATTTAGATATACTACCATCTTCTCTAACATAGTAAATTTTCTTAATTAATTTACCTTTATTCTCCTTAGGTCTATCTCTTGAATATTTGATAGGACAACTTGAAGTATAGTGACCAATCTTTCCACAATTAAAGCATTTGAAAGGTAATTTACCTCTATATTTTCTAGTGCCCTTTTTCAATTTCCTCACAAATTTTTCTTCCAACTCATCAAATTCATTCAAATAAAATTCCTCATTCTTCTCTAATTTTCCAACTTTAAAAATAGTATCTTTCTTTGAATCACTTGAACCAAACTATCTTAATTCAAAAGAAGTTAAAGTACCAAGCAATTGATCTCTAGAATACTAATCTAAATTCTGAAATTCTTCGATAGTAGAAAATTTATGAATATGGAATTTAGGTAGAGTTCTTAGTACCTTCTCTACCACCTCATCTTCTTCAAGTTTTCCACCAAGGCCTCTAATGGAATTGACAATTTCATCCATTTTCAGCATGTAGCTTGTAATATATGTATCCTCTAACATCTATAGGGTATCAAAATTGATCTTTAGGTTTTGCATCTTAGCTTGCTTGACTTTTCCATCTCCTTCATAGACACTTTCCAACTTCTTCCAAATCTCATTAGTATATTTAAGATTCATAATTTTCACAAGTTCAATATTAGAAAGACCACTCAAAATAGCATATCTTGCTTTCCCATTGTTTGCATATGCCTTGATTTCATCATCAGTACTTGGACCATTTGCAGGAATTGTATATCTAGTTTCAAAAAAATTCCACACTCTAAACCATAGAGAAATAAGGAAACCTTCCATCTTGGTCTTCCAAAATGCATAGTCAAATCCATCAAATAATGGAGCCTCCTTGTGCACCATCCTAGATCTATCTCAAGTGGTTAATCATTCCTCCAAGGAACCTTGCTCTAATACCAATTATTGAATGCATAAGAAAATTGTGGGGGGGGTGAATTAGATGTACATCAAAACATCAAAACCCTCATTAATATTTAGATTTGCATTAGCCCTTAAATCCTTAACAACCATTAAACCCTTATCATGCATTAACAAAATGTAAACATGAGAAATAGTAATGCAAACACATCGAAACACATGAGAACACTAGATTTACGTAGAAAACTCAAGAATGAAAAAACCACAATGAGGATTAGCTCACAATATAAAGTAATTGCAACACTGAATATATAATAGGATCACTACCCAGAAGAAAGAAGGGGTCACTGCCAGGGGCTCACTGCTAGATTATAGAAAAGAATAAAGAAGAATGTTACAATGATAAATCCATCTCAAAGCAACAAAAATATCCACCACAACATCATCAATACATTTATAGGCTCTTTGAAGAATGTAGACACCTTTTGCTCACTGCATCTTGTATTCTAACATATTAAAGCTCGGACTACATTTCACACTTTCACACTCCATAACTCTACACTTTGTGTCAAACACTTTTCTCTCTTATTCTCCATCAACTCAACACTTATACCATCCTCAACCTTGAAAATAATTGGCAAGGTTGGTTAAGCACCTCAACTATGAAAATTCAAATTAGGTTGGCACTAAGCATTCCTATAGCAGAAAGGAATGAAAGTGAACCACACCACTCCTTAACTCAGACCTAAATACACACATGCATGACATACCACACTTTCACAAACACCAAAGCATATCTACAATTAGTGTAAACACCCACCTATCATTTGAAATTGTGTAAACACCATTGATCATTAAGTGCATGCTTCCTTTGATCTAGATATGACTCATGAAAAACATACATCACTTGAACACGATCAGTAATATTCCATAAACACCCTAAAATAAAATAAAAAATTCACAACAAATTTCACCTAAAGAACATACTCATCTTGTACAATCAACTAACATTCCACACACTGCAACCCCCGAATCCAACCTTGCAGAGCACCAAAACAAAAACAACTTAGACTAGAGATAGATATGAACAATATAAGCACACTTATAGATCTACAAGACCAAAAAAAAATTGCGGAGAAATTCAAAGAAAAACCATTTCTCCCAGACACCACTACAACACATCTCGCACACTGGTGAACACAACTTATTGCAAGTATGAAGGTGTTGTCATTGGTGTCAACAAGCCTATGTTGTCATTTATGATAATTTGATAGTGGTTGAGAAGAGATTATTGATTTGATTAGTTACATTATGTTTTCATCAGTTAAGTTGTTGATGTTAACCTCTTGTATTTCTTTGATAAGCTTTTGTTTATGGTTCAAATGTTGAGGATACTAAGAAAATTGATAAAATAAGGAAACAAGGTGTTGCAAAGATGTTTTAGTTTGTAAAAGTGTTTTGTTTTTGCTTCACATTTCTTCTAGGTTGAATATCTTCTTGTGTGATTTGGATATGTTGGTTAGAGGTGTTTATAATTTTTATAACCAAAATTTTGGCTTCTAGATTAATGGATAGAGGAAGATATGTTCACTAATGTGTGAACTAGTTTTGCAGTATTGTTTACAAAGGTGTATGTGAGAAATTTATTTGCTCCATATTTCTCTGTATTTTTTTTAGATCTTGCAATTTTGAAGGTATGTTAATGATTTTGATCTATTGTTTGTGTTAAGAGGATTTAGGGTTTGGTATTCTAGAAGTTGGATTATAGAGTTGTAGTGTTTGACAGTATAGTTTGTGTGTACAAGTTGTGTACATTATGAAGGTATGAGTTGTTATGAAGGTGTTTGATGGATTTTAAAAGGATGGAAGATTGGTCTAGATCATGATGAAGTGTGGTATGTGGTTCGCAAGTCATATTTGGATTTGAGGAAATGTGTAATTCAAATTTTAATGGTGTCTGCATGGGTAATAGTTGACCCAGTATTTACACTACATTCGAATATGTTTAAGCATTAATGAAGGCATAGTGTAGCATGGAGAATTGATTTGGGTCCTAGTTAAGTTGTGTTTTGGTATGATTTTCATTCTTATCCACCATAAGAATGTTTAGTGCCAACCTAGTTCAAATTTGTAAAGTGTAAGAAGAGTGTATCCAACTTGAAGATGTTTTTCAAGTTGTGAATGGTATAAATGAAAGGTGATTTGATGCGATATGAGGTGTGGAATAGATTTAAGTGGTGTGATGTGAAATCAAGTGCAAAGATGCAAATTGCAATATGATCCATAATACAAGATTGTTGAATGTAGTGAGCTAAGGTATCTTGATCTATCAGAGATTGCTAGTGTCATTGGAGCTATTGTGGTGGAATCTATGTTTGCATTGAGATAATGTTTTGTATGTAACATTCTATCTTCTTTCTTCTTTATATTCTGCCGGTGAGCCTGGGTTATGAGCCTTTCTAGATAGTGTTTCCTATTTTCGTAGTGAGCCTCTTTGTACTAGTTTTGCAATTACTTATTGTAGACACCCAAATTTGATCACTCCCATATGATCAAATTCACCTCTTTCTTCATCAATTCTGTCAATATTAATTTATTTAATTAATATTACACTTCCCACATAAGACTCTTAAAGTATTTAATTTAAAAATTAAACACTTTATTTGGTACCTTTGTCCTCTCTAAATTAAATAAATACACTAATTTATTTAATTTAGTCATTTTAATCTTTTGAATTAAAATCAATTTAAAATTCTTATTTTCTCTCTCCTTATCACATCCTCCATAATCCATCTCTAATTTGAATTAATTTAATTAATTCATAATTAGGGTGTGCATCCTCTTAATCAAGGATTAATGTCACATTCTCCTACATTTTCCACTTGTCTCTAATCTTCCATTAATTATCATAATCAAGTATTTGCACAACTTTAATCAAAGTTATTAGCCACTTTTAGCACCACTTTTTAGTCAATCTTTCCATTTGCCTTTCTGGGCATTGACCCTCTTTCCTATGTGAATTTTTAATTCAATTTTATTCATCCTAGGTCTCTCTCCTCCCCATGTGAATTTTTAATTCACATTTTATCTTTCCAAGGCTTCTAGAATATTTGACTTGTCACCTCATGAACATGTGACCAATTCCCACCTTTTTGGAGACCCTCTCTTATCCATTAGATTCTCCTATGAATATGAATTTTTAATTCACATTTATTTCTCCAACCACTTTCTCTTTTCCCATGGAGATTTTTGAGAAATTCCAAATTTCTTCAAATGTCATTTTCACTCCCACTTGGGGACAAGAAATTTCTTTTTGAGGAAATCTTCTCACTCCCCAAGGCACTTGGAAGGTACTTGTCCTTCCTCCACATCACCTACACATCATCTCACCCTTAGCCATCTCACATTCCACATGTCAAAATGTGAGGGCTTGTGAGTCCTCAACTCACCTTAGCCTTTCATCTTGGCCTTGTTGGATAAATCCCAACCATTGAATTCTTTAGAGAATTCAAGTTTCTCTATAAATACCCCATCCTCTAAGGTATTTCCAACACTTTTCCATTTTGTGCACTCATCTAGCCATCAATTTCATCCATTTGCATTTGCATTCAAGCACATAGTCAAATATTTCATTTAGTCATATCAAGAGCCATCAAGGAGCTTACAAAGCACATCAAAATCAAGGGCCAACCAAAGAGTTTCAATTGCAAAGGGGAAGGTATAACCACTTGCAATCATTTTAACACTTTTCTCTTCGCATTTACAAATTTCTTAGGCTAATCTTGAGGTGTTTCTTTATGTTTTTCCATTGCATTTTAGTTGTTTAGAATAGGTTAAACATTTGGATATCACATTTCTGGCACGCCTAGTGGGACCCACGAGTGGGTTCCTCAATTTCACGTTTGCTGTTGTTGAGCTTTTTGTAGGAATACGTCACAGAAGGGTGACTACGCCCTCTTGGTTAATGCATAAGGGCGACTGCGCCCCTGATTTACTGCAGAAGGGCAACTGTGCCCCTGATTTTCTGCAAAAGGGTGACTGCGCCCCCTGATTTACTGCAGAAGGGCGACTACGCCCCCTTGGCTAAAATTTTTGTGCTAACACTTTTTCTGCAGAAGGGTGACTATGCCCCCTTGGCTAAAATTTATGTGCTGCAGAAGGGCGACTACGCCCCCTTAGTTAAACTTTTTGTGCTAACAATTTACTGCAGAAGGGTGACTGCGCCCTTGATTTTCCGCAGAAGGGTGACTGCGCCCCTATTTTACTACAGAAGGGCGACTGCACCCCTTGATTTACTGCATAAGGGTGACTGGGCCCCTGATTTACTGTAGAGGGGCAACTGCGCCCCCTGATTTACTGCAAAAGGGCGATTGCACCCTCTTGTCACCGCAAAACAACACATTTTGGAAGGTAAAATTGTCATTTTAGCTTCAATTTTTGCTATTTTCAGGTACTAACCCCCTAACACCATTTCTTGCAAGGATATAGGTGTTTTTACTAACTTTTTGTAGCAGATTCTTGTGAAATTGATGAAGAAAGTGGGATAAAACAATTAACATTTGCTTGAGGGGCTATCCATTTGCTCATATTTTTAAAGCTATCCTTGCTCTTTTCGTTAATATGAGAATATAGTTTAATTAGGGGAAGTAATATTCATTGCTTGTTGTGTTTATCCTTTTGTGTTGCCCAAAGGGGGCATTAGTCTATTTTCACTTTCCCCTTGCACTTCGTGTGAGCCTGAGGAGTAGTTGGAGATGATTAGTGTTTTCTTTATAGTGAGACCTGCTTGGGGATTTCATCACCCCAAGGGACGATTCCAACCACGTGTATCGCCAGGGTATACAAAGGGGGGAGAGCGAAATTTGTACCCCAATCTAGCCGTGTCGTAATTGGCAGAGCATCGAAGCTAGGGTGATACCTAGATAGACGTGAAGAGTTGGTTTGAGCCCTTTAGTATCTTGCTGGGGTTCCCGACTCACGCTTGTGATAGGCTGGTGTTCACGGTTGTACCTCACGTACCGAGAGTATATCGAGGACTCCCTAGACACCTTGTGCATCCTAGATTAAGACCACGTTGGCCATACCCTTAACACTAATCATAGGATTGTATTTGCTTGAAAGTGTTTTCTTTTGAGAAACTAGTAAACTTTTTGACAAATTGGCCTTATTATTGTCATTTTAAAGTCCTTTCCATAGTCATTTTCATCAAACCAAGTCTTTGATTTACTGTAGAAGGGCGACTGCGCCTTTGTTTTACCGAAGAAGGGTGACTATGCCCTTGATTTTCTGCAGAAGGGTGACTACGCCCTTGTTTTACCGTAGAAGGGCGATTGTGCCCCCTAATTTACTACATAAGGGCGAATTTTCCCTTCTGGTTATTGTAGAGGGGCAAATTTGCCCTCCTGAACAGCCGAAATCGCCCCGTTTGGATCCGTTTAGCCTCTGAACCATCATTTAATCATTCCCAACCTTTTTCTCATCATCCCAAAACCTCCATTTTATCATTCTAAACCTCCATTTTATCATTCTAAACCTCCATTTCATCATCCCAAACCTCTATTTTATAATTGCAAACCTCTATTTAACCATTCTAAATCCCCATTTATTCTCTGCAAACTTCCTCAATCCATTCGTTCATTTTAAATTTTTCCATAATCCATTCTAAAGCCCATATCATCACCTAGTGAACATCAAAATTTTACCATTTACATCACCAAACCCATATCTCATAAACACCACCCATAATCAAACCGCCTTAACCTTGTGTTACAAAGTGGTTACCCAAATTGACCTTAGCACTTGAATTTGATTATTAGTCGTTAAATTTGACCCAAATCAATTTAATTCCATCTTGAGGTGAATTTGGTGTCATAAGTTATCATCCTCGGCTAAAATCAATCCATTTCTATCTTGAGGTGGATTCGGTGCCGTGATCATCCACTTAATCAATCAATGCTCTAGGTCACTAAGGGTAACTTTCTTTGATTAAACTTAGGGTCTCTCACATCTTTCATCATCCAATCATACCCATTCAATCATCCAAATCTATCAAACCCAATCATTTGACCAAATTATCCAATCAATCAAATCACGTCCATTCAACCTACACAATCCTATCAATCTTAACAATCCAATCCAATTCAATCTATCCAATCAAAATCAAAATCCAATCCAATCCAATCTAGCCAATCCAATCAAAATCCGATCCAATCAAAATCTAATCTAATCCAATCAAAATCCAATTGAATCTAGTCAAAATCCAATCCAATCCAATCTATCCAATCAAAATCCGACCCGATCAAAATCCAATCCAATCCAACAAAATCTGATCTAAATCCAATCCCAATCGAATCATTCATCAAAAAAATATTTATAATCCACCCATAGCACATTTGCATGCCCGTTCAAATCTTTCATCATCCAATCATACCCATTCAATCATCCAAATCTATCAAACCCAATCATTTGACCAAATTATCCAATCAATCAAATCATGTCTGTTCAACCTACACAATCCTATCAATCTTAACAATCCAATCCAATTCAATCTATCCAATCAAAATCAAAATCCAATCCAATCCAATCTATCTAATCAAAATCTGATCCAATCAAAATCCAATCTAATCCAATCAAAATCCAATCTAATCCAGTCGAAATCCAATCCAATCCAATCTATCCAATCAAAATCTGACCCTATCAAAATCCAATCCAATCCAAAAAAATCTGATCTAAATCCAATCCCAATCGAATCATTCATCAAAAACATCTTTATAATCCACCCATAGCACATTTGCATGCTCGTTCAAACTAGGTCACAAGTTAAGAAACAAATGGCACAACAACAAGGTCAAAATTCCCAAGCGAACATGTCTCAAGACCTTAATAACAATACAAATCCCACCAATGGTACAAATATTGCTCAAGATCCTAACAACATCCCCCAAGATCCTCATAATGGTACTTCATCGCACTCCAACACCGAAAATGAGAACAACTCACCACACGGTGAAGAGAGTATGGCTAATCAACCCGAACTCACACTTGAGGAACATTTTAGTAATCTCGCCAATGTACAAATGACTGACTGTCTATTTGAAAAGCATGGGGGAGAAATTTTGGCCCACCTAATTGAGAAGGGTGTCAAAACTTCCTTAGGTGTTGACTTATCCAAATATAGGAGCTCCACATCTAATGTACCCCAAAATTCACAAAATACACCAAAGGGTTCGTACATCCCCAATGTTCCTTCAGTTGAGGGTTGGCATCAACTTGAATTGGGCAATGTTGTTCTTTATCATGTTAACCACCCCCCACATGCTCTAATCTCAGTTATGGGGGGTCCTCAAGTGCCTGATCCCAATAATCCTTTTGCCTATGGTATGCCACAAAATGTTCCACAACCTGTGCCATTAATGCTAACAGCACCACCTCTTTCGAATCAGCCTATTGTCAACACTGGGGGCACCCCCTTTACTGCATTGCTTCCACCTCCTGCGGCCGAAACTCTACCATTGCCTTCATATACATCTCAATAGCTTCATCAATCCAATCTTCTACCTCAATTACCTCCACAAGGCACATCCCAACTGAATGTTCTGGGTGGTACCCAACAACCCCTTTTACAAAATGCTTCTATGCTATCTCAGCCATCTCATCAACAATAACCCATGCATAATGCTTTGGTCTCTTCACAACAACCACCCTACCAAACACAACACAATCCATCCCAAACTATCACTCAAACCATATCCCCCTTTCTCGCATCCATTTTATGTCTGCAAGCTCAATCACAACACAACATCCCATCTCGGCCCAAACAACAGTTGACGTCACAACAACAACCCCCTCAACACTACTACTATCATAATCAATAGCAATTTCATCTACAACCACCTTATGTGGCCTCCCAACAATCACAATAGTACCTTCAACACCAACAAACCGCTCTGCAACATCCCATCCAAGCTCCTCAATAGTTTACCCCACACTTTTATCAAACAAATTCGTACTATACCCCACAACAACAGCCCCCATATCAACAAAATCCTCCGGCTTACCAACAAGGCATGTCATCATCCAACTATCAAAATCCATACTTCAACAATCTGATGCTCACTCAGCAAGATCCTTTATCATCCTATCATCAATATCCCCCCAACCCGCCACCAGCCAACTCAGATCTGTTGGAAATAAAAGCCGCTTTGAAGGATCTTCAAGGTGGGGCTGGCAAACAATCGTTCAAATTTGAAGATATATGCCCGTATCCATTCAATCCCTCCATCTCATTGATCCCCTTCCCTAAACATTTTGAAATGCCAAATTTTGACAAATACAAAGGGAACAAAGATCCTAAGGCCCACTTGCAGGAGTTTTACTCCCAGTGTGAATAAGTTATGCACAATGACAACTATCTCTTATGCATGTTCCCACGAAGCTTGGAAAGCGATGCCCTAGGGTGGTTCATGACCCTCGAAAAAGGATCCATAAAATCTTTTCTGAACTTGTCAGAAAAGTTTGTCTCCTACTTCTCCTTCAATTTAGAGGAAACTGACACCTTAGATCTCCTCAAAGAGAAACAACGTGAAGGAGAAACCTTTACTAGCTACCTCCAAAGGTGGCGTGTGCTAGCAAGTCGAATGAAAACCCCTCTAAAAGAGAAAGACATGGTCACTCTCTTCGTGGAGAACTCTCATCCTGACATGGCTCATAACTTTAGGTTACATTGTGTCACCACTTTTACGAAGGTAGTGGAAAAGGGACCTATCCTTGAACGTGCCCTTGTTGCCAAAGGGCACATTAAAATACATGGCCATGATAAAGAAAGGTCATTTGGAGACAAGCCACGTTTTTGGAACAAGAACAAGAATGTGGTAAATGATGGCGTGACTAATACTAAACACATCCAAGTGGCTAACACATCCTTGAGACAACAATCTTCTGTACCTAATGCCATATCTGTACTACAGGGGGCACCTCATCTTCCTCAACAATCAAATCAGAACAGCCAGGGGAACACTAAGCGCCAGTATGCTCAATTAGGGGAACCCCTGAGTGTTGTCTTCAATAAATTGTTATAGGTCAATTATCCAATCACATATCCTATCACCAAGCCACATGATGAATCCAAGCCCAAGCCTGCATGGTTTAGGGAAAATGCATATTGTGAGTTCCATAAAATCAAAGGACACTCTTTGAATAAGTGTCAAGGTCTGAAAAACTATGTCCAAGATCTCATTGATCAAGGAGATATCAAGGTTGACACTAGTCAGGACTCATCATCCAATGCTCAATTGAAGATATATCAAAATTCCTTTCCACACCATAATCAAGGCCTGAGCACCTCCAACAGTAATCCTCGAGACAACATCACAAATAATGTGAACTATAAGAATGTACCCCTCAATTACGAGGGCATTATTCATTACATTGAGCAAGTAGAACCTCATGTATCCATGATACATGTCAAAGCCAAAGACCCTTTGTGTGCTATTACTACATGACGAGCCCGCATCACTATCCTTGCGGCCTCCGCACCCACCCAATCAAATTTTGTAAGCTCTCAGTACAACATCCTTGATCACTTAGGAAAGACCCCTGCTCATATCTCCATTTTGGATTTACTTAAGTCTTCCCCTGTACATCAAGAAATCCTCAATAGAGCCCTACAGGAAACCCATGTACCTAATGACATTGATCCTACATGATTCCAAGCTTTGGTAGGACACCTGACTTTATCTCATCAACTGCACTTTAGCCAAAATGACATGCCAAACATCAATGTCAATCATAATCACCCCTTCCATATTGAAGTCGTGGTTGCTCATCATAAAATAAAAAGGGTCTTGGTAGATAATGGCTTTGCCCTCAATTTATGTAATTTGAAATTCATAAAACAGGTGGGGTATACTCAAGCAGATTTAAGTAATTAGATCATCACGATCAAGGCCTATGATAATGCAGAAAGGAATTCAAAAGGAATTATCAATCTTCCTATCCAAGTGGGACCTGTGGTTCAATACATTACCTGTCATGTCCTTGATCTGGACTTGCCATATAATCTCCTCCTTGGCCACCCATGGCTCCATGCTATGCAAGTCGTCCCCTCCACATACCATCAGTGCCTAAAATTCCCGGTCAATGGACAAGAAGTCACCATCTATGCTGACCCCCAACCATTTGAATATTGTCGTGCTTTAGAAGCGTCATTTCCCCATTTACATTATTGTCCCGGGGTTGAAATGGGGGCATCCCAGTCATCGTCTGCTAATCCACCCTCCACCACGATAACCACTCCATCCTCCACCACTGATCCTACAGTTGCAAAAGTCCAAATCATTGACAAAGGGTGTGGTGAATATGAAATGCATACTACTCTCAATGTAGCAACCATGCCACCCTCACCACACGAGTATGGTCAACCTTCACACACTACTCCAAAGGAAGACAAGACTATCACCTTCAGTGGTAAAAACATCCCTACCACCACTTTCAGATCCCCTAGTGTCAAGATAGATGCACCAGAAGAGGATATAATCCAATGGGTCTACCGAGAAGAACCCCAACCAGATCCTCCTCTAAAGGAATATTTTTAGGAAGCATATTTGTGGTCAGCTAAGTTTGCAGAAAAGTATAACTACCAAGGCAGGGGCCTAGGTAAAGAAGAACAAGGGCAGTTGCAACCT
Organism: Sequoia sempervirens; assembly: GCA_007258455.2. Lineage (NCBI taxonomy): Eukaryota > Viridiplantae > Streptophyta > Pinopsida > Cupressales > Cupressaceae > Sequoia > Sequoia sempervirens. The sequence goes on along the minus strand of VDFB02000017.1, from coordinate 256,727,588 downwards.
ATTGATATGTCAAAGCTACCAAAGAACATAGGCATTGGGTATGACAGAAAACATAAAAGCCCTGCAACATCATCTAATACTTCTAATAGTGTTGCCATGGACGATGCCTCATTGGAAGACATACTTGAGGAGGAATCCATCATACGTGCATATGATGATGTCGATCACACTGACCTGTCATCCATGTTTGAATGCTTATCTGTCTGTACCATTAACCTATCCCTTTGCCACCCTAAGCTTATTGATTAGGACCTACATGAAAGCATACCCGTCAATATGTCTACAGATACATATGTCAACCTCATGGGATTGGGGGAGGATGAACACTCCAGTTGCAAAAATAAGAACAAGAAAATTAAAAAATGGCCAGCTAGTGCAAACCTCCCTGAGGCACTCCCTAACCTTGAAAAAGTAAAAATAAAGGACGCATCCGATGGAAAAAAACTCAAAGAGGTGCTGGAGGATGGAGATGTTCATCTTCCCCTTGTGGGAACTCAATTTTCTACACGATCATCCATCCTAATTGAAGAGACTCAAGAAGTTAATGTGGGTACTACTGAAAATCCTAAATTCACTTATGTAGCTAAATCACTCTCAGATCCAAAATATGTAGTCATTGTCCAGTTACTCCAAGAGGGTGTTATTAACTTTTCATGGTCATATTCAGACATGCTAGGCTTAGACCCCGCTTTAGTGGTCCACCATCTAGATGTTTTCCCTGATGCCAAGCCTATCAAATAGAAGCTTCACAAGATGCACCCACAGGTGGAATTGTTAGTCAAGAAGGAATTGGAAAAGTTACTGGATGCAAGTTTTATCAGACCAATTGACTACTCTGAGTGGATCTCCAATATAGTACCAATTTCCAAACCAAATGGAGATATTCGGATCTACACAGACTTCAGGGATCTTAACAAGGCCTGCCCAAAAGACGACTTCCCTCTACCTAACATTGACATGTTGGTCGACCTCACAGCAGGACATGAGATGCTATCCCTTATGGATGGCTTCTATGGTTATAATCAGATTTAAATTGCACCTGACGACCAACACAAGACCGCCTTCACAACACCTTGGGGTACTTTATGTTACAATTTTATACCCTTTGGTCTCAAAAATGCGGGGGCAACATATTAGAGGGAAATGACTGTCATCTTCCATGACCTCATCCATATCATCATGGAGGATTATGTCGATGACTTGTTAGGGAAATCCAGAACACGAGCGGAACATCCTGCCATCCTGAAAAGTGTGTCTTTGGGGTTACCTCAAGAAAACTATTGGGTTTTATCATCTCCTAAAGGGGTATTGAAGTTGATCCCACCAAGGTGAAGGCTATCCTGGACATGCCACCCCCACGCAATCTGAAACAGTTAAGAAGCCTCCAAGCGAAGATGCAATCCATCTATTGATTCATAGCCCAACTCGTGGATAAGTGTCAACCATTCACTCATCTCCTAAAGAAAGACTCCACCTTCTGATGGAACCAACAATGTCAAACAGGTTTCAATAAAATCAAAGAATACTTAGTTCATCCTCCGATCTTGATGCCACCGATTTTAGGGAAACCTGTCTTGTTGTATATCTCTGCCACTTCAATTGCGCTGGGGGCATTGTTGGCACAACATGATGAATCATCGAAAGAGATGGTAATCTACTACATCAGTTAGATGTTGGTTAGCTATGAATTAAACTACTCCCCTATGGAAAGGGCCTACCTCGCGCTAGTCTTCAGCACACAGAAATTTTGACATTACATGCTCAGCCATCCAGTCAAATTAATTGCTAAAATTGATCCATTGAAGTATTTGCTATCTAGAACCACTACTGGCCACATGGCCAAGTGGGTCATGCTCCTAAGAGAATTTGACATAGAGTATGTGGAGAGAAAAGCCATAAAGGGATAGGTCATAGCTGATCAGTTGGCTGAGGCACCATTAGTAGAAGCTTACCCTCTAGACATTGAATTCCCAGATGAAGAAGTTTACACAGTTACAAAAGCACCAGCTTGGACACTGTATTTTGATGGTTCCTATACTCATAATGGATTAGGCGTAGGGGTTTTATTAGTTACCCCTCAAGGTGACTACACTCCAAAATCATTCAAGATAGCATTCTCGTGTACCAACAATATGGTAGAATATGAGGCTCTCCTCACCGGCCTCCGAATTGCAAAGTAGTGGCACATAAATCATTTGAAATTATTTGGTGATTCTTTGCTAGTCATTAGGTAGGTTAATGATGAATTCCTAACCAAAGATGATAAGATATTACCCTACAAGCGCATGGTGGATGATTTCAAGAAATATTTCACCTCTATACAATTTGAACAAATTCCTAGGGTACAAAATAAAGTAGTTGATGCAATGGCCACTATCAGCTCCCTGATTGACATGCCTAAAGATCAGATGGAATGTGAGTTCCTTGTGGAACAAATTTTAATCCCAGCATATGATATCCCTAAGACTAACATGGTGTGCGACATTGTGGGTCCCACTTCCCCATGGTACTAGGACATATACACCTACCTCCATGATAATATTATACCCCTGGATCTTACACGCAATCAACACAAATCCTTTGTTCATTACTCTTCTCGATACATTATCATTGGTGATACACTTTATCGTCGCAGGTATGATGTAATCCTCCTTAGATGTCTAAATGAGACTAAAGCCCACATTGCACTAACGGAAGTACATAGTGGTGTTTGTGGAGCTCATTCAAATGGTATGGCTTTGGCCAAATGAATTCTCTGAGCTGGATATTATTGGCCTACATTAGAGCATGATGCTTGTGAATTTGTGAAGAAATGCCTTCCCTGCCAACAACATGTAGATTTAATTCATGCTCCGGCACAGGATCTTCAGCCCCTCCTGGCACCATGGCCATTCTCTCAATGGGGTTTCGACTTGATTGGCAAGATTTACCCACCATCATCTGACGGCCATACATTCATAATTACTGCCACTGAATACTTCACTAAGTGGGTGGAAGTAATACCACTCTCACAAATCACCGGTATCCAAATCTCAAAATTCATCCTTTACCATATTCTTTGCAGATATGGTATCCCATCCACCATCATCTTTGATAATGAAAAACCCTTCAAAAACCAAGCCATGAAACACCTCTGTGACACCTTTCATATCCAGCATTGTTGGTCAACGCCTTATTACCCCCAGGGTAATGGTCAGGCAGAAGCAACCAACAAGACCCTTATCCGCATCCTCAAAAAGGTTGTCAATAACACTGGTCGAGATTGCCACCTCCATATTCATCCCGCCCTCTGGGTATATCGCACATCCATCTGCACCCCCTACTCTTTAGTATATGGTGCCGAAGCTATCTTGCCAATTGAAGTTGAACTCCCATCACTCAGGATTTCTCTAAAAAATCTTATCATTGAAAAATGATGCTCGTGTTGCACGACTTGCACAACTGGGTTTACTAGATGAATGAAGAATAAAAGCCTATGATCATCTCAAGCATACCAAAACCACCTCAAATGTAATTACAATAAAAAGGTTCATCAACGACAATTCTAGGTTGGTGATCTTGTTCTTAAGGAGAACCAACGCACTCAACGGGATCGTGATAAAAAGAGAGAATTTGAGGCAAACTAGTTGGGGCCTTATATCATAGCTACCAAATATGGATCTGGGGCATACAAGTTGACTACTCTTGAAGGATAGCCCCTTGAAGATCCCATCAATATCATGCATCTGAAAAATTTCTACACCTAAATCCGCTCGGTAACCCCACCTTATCGTAAAAAATAATAATAATATAAAAATCAAAAAATTCAGAAAAATCCAAAAATAGTAAAGAGAAATAAATATGTCCTATGGTGAAAACCACCTCTTGGTGGCACCTTGGATAAGTATGGATGGTGAAAACCTGGTAACAGGCGTCATCCGTAGAGGGCTTAATCATTATCTACCTGGAATCCTAGTTATTTTATACTTTCATCCGCACTATTGTCCTCACCCATCCCATCCTTGGCCGCTTGGTATATATTGATTGAATATTGGATGACCCGTCTAACCTATCCCCCATCCTGAGATTTTCAGTATCCCACTTTGAGCTTATGTCATTCATCCCCCTTGTCGGTCAGTTTGTGTCATCGCATAGGATCATCCATTGTGTCAGTCTCCATCTAGATCTCATCCTATGACATCACCTATCAAACTACGTTGCTCCTGTGCTATCACGTAGGCAAGGCTGATCATTTTATCTTCCCCCGGGGTATTCTGACCATCACATGTTGGTCATCTATCATCTGTCTTCATTGTCCTCTTTCTGCTTTATCCATAGTGTTTTCATGAACTACGAGGGCTCTACGCTTTCACGTAGGCAAGGCTAATCTTTGATCGGCCCCTGAGCCCCTAGGTCTATAGGATGTGTCAGTCTGTGTCCTTATCTGGCTTGTTATTCTCAAATAAAATCCTAATATTATCAGAAGATTTGGTTAATGAAGAACATCTGGCATCAAATTGGGTCATTCTAGTTTAGTATCCATCATCGGTCTCAACAGGATGCATCCTTCCTAGCAGACCTCATCAATCCCATCCATCTCCTTGATCCTATGGCAAAGGATGTTTTGTAATTGATTGTGTTCTTTTGATGTCTTGGAATTTATTTTTCATTTAAAGCTCACTATCAACACTTTTCAGGGTCACCTTGATCCATCATATCATGGTGTGCTATGACTCGTCTACATAGGGGCTTATCTTGGTCTTTTCTTTGTTGTTGTCTTCTCAGTTGTCCCACGTAGTACCCACCAAGATCCCTAGGGTCTTGTATTACATTGGGGCATCCTTGTGTGTTTGTGGTTATCCCAATACCTGGCCCAACCAAGGTCATCATGCCCTTGGGGTGTTGGGGTAGCCTTTCTGTTTGTTGTGTTTGTTTCATGCATTGGATGCCAACTCGACTTGATCTTACAAGGCAGGGTATCCAGTATCTTATGCTATAGAAAAAATCAGTGCTCCAAAGATGGCAACTCATATTAGGATTGCATTTCATCATCCATTACATTACATTCACCCTATGGTTTTGGTTGTGCAAGTACTTTATTCTGCTCTCCCATTCTTCTCAGGATACTAAAAGTTTTTGACAGGTGACAAATTACACCCATTTTTCACAAATCACTACATACCCATCTTCCACTATCATGTCAGTTCTTATTGACACTTATGACCATGTGTTATTTCCTTTCATCATTAATTCACTATAAATTACAAAAATATTATCACATATTTAGTTCATATTATTAACCATACATACATCACCACTTGCGTCACAATGTGTTAGATCCATGCATGCATGGCCACCTGCATCACAAAGTGTCAGGCTTCTAATACATCACATCCTGCATGTATAAAATGTTCATACAAAATCCATCATACACATATACATACATGACAATAAGTCAACTAGGCATCCATACATATAAGTCACCATAGATACAACATGTGCACACATCATATCACCATGTGAATATCTACATTAATAAAATCATCCATATTCCACAAGTACATAAACCCAATTATCCACATATGCATCTAGTATCATAAACATGTGCATAAATAAACCAAAATATCCATCCACATAAGTAGGAAATATCATATACATGTGCATACATCAACTGAATCACCCATCACAAAAGGAAACATACTACATAGCGTCAATAAAAACTGTCCCATATCATAATCAAAGTAATACAATGTGCATCACATATCCATCATACATCAAAATCTATCATGTATCCATCACATAATAAACTAAAAAATCCAGAGATGTAGAACATCTCTGATCTATGTCGATAAATCCTACATGCTCCACCTTGCATCTATCAAAAAATTAGTAACCTTTCACCTCCTGAATGAGCTACCCACATCTAATCTCTGTGGTGAATCTGGTACTGATCTCCTACCTGGTGTAACACTCGATGAATCACTATAACCTCAGGTCCATGTCCCTAAAGACTGAGATGGCACTGGAATCTATGGTGTCTGTCGAGTATATTGGAATATCCATTGGGCCAGGTCTAGGACTGCATGGTAGTATGCGGCCATCCAAAATCCTACCTCTCTCGCATTCTCCTCTCGCTCCGCAACCTGAACCCGAGTGGAATTCCGCTCCTAATGATATCTATCCCGATCCCTCGTAATCACTCTCCTCTCCTACTCCTAGGCCTCCTGGGATAGGCGTAACTGCATCATCTTTGCCTAAACCCAATCTCTCATCTCCTTGGCAGCCACTGCCCTAGCCACTGATGCATCCCTCTCCCCCTGTAACCCCTATATATCTATCCCTATCCCACCACTAGCCTACACCGACTACCACCGAGCCACTATTGTATCCCGCTCTCATTGTAGTGTCTGCATCTGTATCATTGCAGCATCTCTCTCCCTCTCTGCGGCCTATAACTGAGTAACCACTCCATCCCTGTCCCTTTGAAGCTCCTGCACTCTCAATAATGCTACATCTTGCTCTCTCTACAACACTAACAACTCTGAAACTACCTCCTCTCTCCTCCTCTAGAGAGACTGTATCTGTGCCTCTTCCCACTCTCTCTCACTCTGCAGCACCTGAACCCGTGTCTGCATCACATCCCTCTCTGCCTCCCCTTCCTATACATGTGCATGTGCTACATATCTCTCTACCTACATAATATGGGCCTACTCCCTCGCCTGCCTCTCTCTCTCTCCTGCATCACCCCCATCTCTCCCACCATCTACTCTAAGCAATACACTCTATCCTGCAGCTCATCTCGCTCCTACTGGAGATCACCCCCTGCTGCCCACTACCTACTGACACATGATCGGTCATCCCCTCTACCTCCCCCCTGGCCTGCAATATAACAGTCTCCACCTGTAGTTTGTCACGGTCCCAACTGACAGCAACTAACTCATCTCGTATCCCCTGTATGACAGCCTGCAATCTCTCTCTCTCCCTCCCCATCACCTCTACCTATGTGGTTAAGAGGTCAACCATAAGTCCATAATCCCTTTGACTTGCTACTAGTACTCTCAATAGCTTGACTCTGAGTCTGATCGCCTCTGCCTCTACTACCCTCAACCTCTGATCTGTGCTCTGAAGCCTCCCAACAGTGTCTCTCGACTGAACAATCGGATCTCCTGAGGTAATGATAGAACCACCACCAATGGCTCTGCATCCCAAATATCCATATCCGACACATCTCCATCTATCTCCATAGCATCATTGTCCCCCCTACCCTCCCGCTCCTATTGAACCTCCAATTCCTTTGCAGTAGGGCAGACCCGAACTCTCTGCAGCTGACCATGCCTACCCACTCTCATCAGTCTCCTTGGCTCTCCCCTCTCTAGCTACTCCTCATCTTCACTCTCCCCTATCTTTACAATAGGAAGCCCCTGCCCTGTCACAATCTGCCCCCCCTCTGTTGTCTCCTACTCTCCATCCTCCCTAACTAACTCCTAGCCTTAGTCTCCTCTTAGGCTCCATCCTGTTGTCCTCCCCCTCCCACCCCCTCCCGCTCTGTCATGGTCTGTACCCTCATCAGTTGTCTCCTACCCGCTATCCTCTCTGCCTCAATCTCCTCTCAGGCTCCATCCTATTGTCCTCCCCCTCCCACCCTCGCTTGCTCTATCATGGTCTGTACCCTCATCAGTTGTCTCCTACCTGCTATCCTCTCTAGTTGAATCCTGGCCTCCATCTCCTCCTGACCTCCATCCTACTATCTATCCTCTCCCTGCTTAGCTCGTACCAACACTCTCCTCTGTCATACCCTACCTCCTATAACAGTCTGTTGGCCAGCTCTACCCTCCACTGAGTGTATTATCTCCACCTCTGACTCATCCTGTCCTCCCACCTCTGGCTCAGGACCTAGCCCACCCTCCTGTCGTACTACCTCTCTAGCCCTCCTCCGTTGTCTCCTCCTCGCTGATTGTCCTCCCTCTCTCTAGCTCCCTGGCCCTCATCCTATGATCCAAATCCTACGGCTCCTATAATAGGCACTTATGGTGTAATCCTCTCCCATCGGCGGTTGTGCAACCACCGATCATATTGTACTGTCACCCTTGCATCCTCTACTCCCACACATCTCCCAGGGTAGGGTACCTACACTGTTGCCGCCCATGCTGCTCTGACCTCCCTCGATCTAAACATGGGCCCCCAGGGTTGCTCTCTGGTGAGTCAACGAAACCTCCTCAGTGCACCAGGAATATCCTGCGTCAACCCAAACTGTCTCACCACCCTGTCTGGTCGATGCATCTCCACTATGCACGAAAGACTTCCAATCAGGATGCACTGGGTCATAAAGTACCCTCTCTATCTCTCAGTCTACTCCCTCCACCCCCTGAAGTTTCGATACATATAAGGTCGCCATACTATGTCTCTCTCGCAAATCATCCATCATCCTCCTCCATCCCTCCATATCTCCTAACCTCCTATGCTACAAAATCCAGCCCCTTGCCTCTCCATACCCCCATGCCACCAGCTCCCTATCATCCTCATATCCCTGCCTAACAACAATCGGTCTCATCACCATAATATGCTCCCATGCCCACACCTGTAGAAGGGTCGTGTGTGTCAAACTCACTATATTTTGGTAGCAAATCATATGCATATCCCTGTACAACTGGGCTAGGACACATGTACCCCACATGATCTGTCCCTCACGCCACTCAATAATGTGTCGAATCACCTCCATAAACCTCAGACTGCAATATCGCCTGCTACGATCTGGTAGCAATATCTCACTAATCAGACCACATAGAAATAAAGAAAGAGGTGGCACCCCCACTATCAAACATCTATCTAGATCTAACTGCGGACTCTGTAGAGGTAGGTTAACGCATCCAAATAACATTGTCATAGTATGCTCTAACTCAACCCCTCTCAATACCACATCACTAAGCGGTATCCCTACTATCGGTAGCTTTAGGATGCGCCATACATCCTCCAGTGTCACTGTCATCGCCCCTGTTAGCAGACGAAATGTCGATGTCTCTGAGCTCCATCTCTCTATCAAGGATGTCAGCATCGCTTGATGCGCCTTCATCACCGACACCTCTAAAAAGTGCAATAAACCTGCATGCTCTAAAGCCGCATGATCAACGCCAGTCATCGCTGCTACAGTCGCTATCAATACCTCCAACCATCGCTCATGTGTCCGTAACCACACAAATCCCAGCATCCACACCACCTGATTATTAGTACATAATCTTCCCTGCCCCGAGACATCTTTTACTTACCTCTTTACTTTTCTTTTCTCTCTTTTTATCCTCATCTTGCCCTCATCAGGGCGGTCTCGTCTTCCTAGCCTCTATAGTCCACCCTTCTTCCCCCTGGTTCCTTTTGGGGCACACTTGACCTACGCTAGGGTGGATCCGCCCCAGCTCGGGGTGACTCTGCCCCCTCCTGGGGCAACTCTGCCCTCATTGCTGGGGTGAGCCCACCCCAGCTCGAGGCAGCTCCGCCCCCTCCTGGGGTGACTCTGCCCTCGCTGTTGGGGCGAGCCCACCCTAGCTCGAGACAACTCTGCCCTCACTATCGAGGCAAGCCCGCCCCAGCTCAGGGTGGCTACGCCCCCTCCTAGGGCAACTCTGCCCTCACTGTTAGGGTGAGCCCACCCTCCTGCTGGGGTGAGCCCACCCCAGCTCAAGGCGGGTCCGCCCCCTGTCGAGGCAAGTCCGTCCCAGCTCGGGGCAACTCCGTCCCAGCTCAGGGTGACTCTTCCCCAGCTCAAGGTAGGTCTGCCCCCTTGTCGAGGTGATTTCGTCCCAGCTCAGGGTGACTCCGCCCCCCTACCAGGGCGAGTCCACCCCAGCTCGGGTGACTCCACCCCAGAGCAGGGTGAGTCCACCCCCTATCGGGGTGAGTCCGCCTTAGCTCGGGGTGACTCTGCCCCCTGTCGGGGCGAGCTCGCCCTAGCTCAGGGTGGATCCACCTCTCTATGCGGCGGCCCACCCTATTTCTCCCCCCCTAATCTCCCTTTTCCCTCCTTTTTTTTTCTGACTACTTAAACTACCCATTTTTCTATTCCACCCCTCCCACAAAACTCACCTTTTACATTTTTCATTAACTCTTTTAAAAACATGCTAACTGATTAAAATACATGGCACAGTTTTTCTTACTCACCTGGTGGGGCACCGCACAGTGAGTCTAACATCTCCGCAGCTCGTCCATTCAGTGAATGATCTCTGTATCATAATCCTACGGCATTGTTGTTTTGTCTCCTCTCCCTCTTCTCTTCTTTTTTCTCAATTGCTACAGTAACAATGAGACAAGGTAATTCTTAAAATTACCTTTTAACCCTTCTTTTCCCCCTTTTTCAAATAAAATGTATTTTTTATCTTTTATTTAACTTTTTTTCTCCCAACTAATCCCCTTCTTTCCTAGAGCCGCCATTTGCACACCGTACGTCCAATCGACTCTGTTCAAAATTCAAAGTTGCTTAGTTTTTTGCGCTCTATCCAATGGTATCTTCCATTTCTTTCTATTGAGAAGTTGTTTTCCCCCCCCTTGTTTCTTCCCCAACCGCCCTCTCGAGGGGTAATACCCTATCATTCTCTTCTATCCATTTGAGGTAGGCACTGGGGCATCCCTCTCCTTTTTCCCTCTACTTGGACACCTCATTCAACCTCTTTCAGGCTAGGCCATCAATCCCTACCACTTTCTTCATCACCGACATTTTATTTTTCTTCAAAACATTGTTATTTTAACAATATTTCGAAGAGGGGCAAAATGTAGACACCCAAATTTGATCACTTATGATCAAATTCACCTCTTTATTCATCAATTCTATCAATATGGGAGTGATCAAATTTGGGTTTCTAAATTTTTCCCCTCTTAATTAATTTATTTAATTAATATTACACTTCCCACATAAGACTCTTAAAGTATTTAATTTAATAATTAAACACTTTATCTGGTACCTTTGTCCTCTCTAAATTAAATAAATACACCAATTTATTTAATTTAGTCATTTTAATCTTTTAAATTAAAATCAATTTAAAATTCTTCTTTTCTCTCTCCTTGTCACATCCTCCATAATCCATCTCTAATTTGAATTAATTTAATTAATTCATAATTAGGGTGTGCATCCTCTTAATCAAGGATTAATGTCACATCCTCCTACATTTGCCACTTGTCTCTAATCTTCCATTAATTATCATAATCAAGTATTTGCACAACTTTAATCAAAGTCATTAGCCATTTTTAGCACCACTTTTTAGTCAATCTTTCCATTTGCCTTTCTAGGCATTGACCCTCTTTCCTATGTGAATTTTTAATTCACTTTTATTCATCCTAGGTCTCTCTCCTCCCCATGTGAATTTTTAATTCACATTTTATCTTTCCAAGGCTTCTAGAATATTTGACTTTTCACCTCATGAACATGTGATCAATTCCCACCTTTTTGGAGACCCTCTCTTATCCATTAGATTGTCCTATGAATGTGAGTTTTTAATTCACATTTATTTCTCCAACCACTTTCTCTTTTCCCATGGAGATTTTTGAGAAATTCCAAATTTCTTCAAATGTCATTTTCACTCCCACTTGGGGACAAGAAGTTCCTTTTTGAGGAAATCTTCACTCCCCAAAGCACTTGGAAGGTACTTGTCCTACCTCCACATCATGTACTTCCCTTCCACATCACCTACACATCATCTCACCCTTAGCCATCTCACATTCCACATGTCAAAATGTGAGGGCTTGTGAGTCCTCAACTCACCTTAGCCCTTCATCTTGGCCTTGTTGGATAAATCCCAACCATTGAATTCTCTAAAGAATTCAAGTTTCTCTATAAGTACCCCATCCTCTAAGGCATTTCCAACACTTAGCCATTTTGCAACTAAATGCTGCCATTTTGTGCACTCATCTAGCCATCAATTTCATCCATTTGCATTTGCATTCAAGCACATAGTCAAATCTTTCATTTAGTCATATCAAGATCCATCAAGGAGCATACAAAGCACATCAAAATTGAGGGCCAACCAAGGAGTTTCAGTTGCAAAGGAGAAGGTATAACCACTTGCAATCATTTTAACACTTTTCTCTTTGCATTTACAAATTTCTTAGGCTAATTTTGAGGTGTTTCTTTATGTTTTTCCATTGCATTTTAGTTTTTTAGAATAGGTTAAACATTTGGATATCACACTTATATTGTGAGCTAATCCTCATCATGGTTTTTCCCTCATTGGGTTTTCCATGTAAATCTGGTGTTCTCTTGTGTATGGTGTTGGTTATTTTATTTTATTTTATCTATTTTTTGTTGGGATTAAGGTGTCTCAACCTTAGAGTCCTAATATTGTTTAATTGATGTAATTAATGTATTTATTTGTATTATTTTACTTCCTATAGTTTCATGCCATTAATTGGGACCCATCGGTTGGGTGACATCCCCGTTGGAGGTGACTGGATGACACATCATCATCACAAGTGGACATAGGTGCCCTACTTTGGAATCTATCACATATGATAGATTCTATGACATGTCGTAAGACATCTTTGAATGCATGGAGAAAATTGACACCCAAGATGGGTTATGATAGGATGTAAAAGAATCGACTATTTTTAGCTAATTATAATAGATTCTATGGCAGATTTATGACATATTCTATGATATATTCTATGGAAAATTTATGACATATTCTATGATAGTTGCAAGGAATCTATCATAATCTATTTTTAGCATATTCTAGGTGCCCAAGCTTGGAAAAAAAATATTTGCATGTTTGACCATTGGAAGGGGTGTAAGGAAATTTTGTACATGTGTCCAAATGCATGTCTAAGGTGTTGGAAATTGTTCCATGTGGATTTAGATGCCCCTCACCTTATAGATGCTTGTTGAAGCTTGTAACACTCTATTTATAGAGTGCCTTGAGTTGTAGAATGAATAGTTTGTTTGTAGGTAATGAAGTGTTGTCGGGTTAACTCTAGAATAGGTGTTTGTGACGAAGCACTTGTGTAGAAGCTTTGTACTTGACCTAGGTTGTAACTCCTATTTGAAGTAATATAGAAGTACCGTGCTTTTGGAGGGTGGGTTTTTTTACCCGAAAAGGTTTTACCCATGTATATATGGTGTATGTTGTATTTGTTTACTTTTTGTTCTACTTCCAATATTCTCTATTTGTATCTCATACTGTAACAGAATAAGGTGTTAAAACTATTTTTTTGTAACTCTCCCCTACTTAGATTAGTGTAGGAAGTTGTTTCTATTCACTTGACTTCCTTTCAATTGGTATCAAAGCTTGGCCAACCTTGGTTCCTTTGTTGGGTTAGAAGTTTTTTTTTTAAGTTGATCTTTTTTTCAGTGGGATTTTTGTAGAAGTGTGTTTTTTTACCTTGTTGTAGGAAAGATATGGCAAACACATCTGGGAGGATTGAGATGGAGAAGTTTAATGGTGGGAATTTTGAGTTGTGGAAGCTCAAAATGGAAGACATGCTTGTAGACTATGATATATGGGCTGCTATTTCTAGAACCAAACCATTGAGAATGAAACAAGAAGATTGGGATCTCATGGATAGGAAATCCAAGGGTCTTACTAGACTCTATTTGGTTGATTTCGTCTTCCTGAATGTCCATGAAGAGAAAACTTTTTCTTCTCTATGGAAGAAGCTTGGTGATATCTATTAGGCTAAATCCTTGGTAAACAATTTTTTTCTAAGAAAGAAGATGCATTCTTTGAAAATGGAAAATGGATCCATAACAGATCATCTAAATGCATTTAACATGTTGGTTGCACAATTGGGTTCTATTGGAGACAATATTGATGAACAAGACCATTGCATGCTAATTTTGTGTTTGTTTCCAAATTCCTAGGATCACCTAGTAATGGCTATTGGAAGTACTACTCCCACCTTTAAGATGGATGAGGTTGTGGAAGAGTCAAAATCACATTTCCTAAAGGAAGAGTGAAGGGGATTGATGGTGTCCTGCTTATCCCGAGTTTGGCACAAAACCTTCTTTCTATAAGTAAACTAAATGATTCGGGAGAGAAAGTTGTTTTATTTGGTGGAGGATGCAAGATGACAAGAGGATCTATGGTGTTAGCTAAAGGAGTTCTTATTGGCACTCTGTTTCAACTTGATGTAGGCAATGTATAATTTAATAGTTCTTCTAATGTACCAAAGAAGAGATCTTTAGATTCTTCACCCTCACCATCAAATTGTGTACAAAAGAAGCATGTTGTAGCTACATTTGATGGTCATGCATTTTGGGTGCCTAAGGGTGCTCATTCCATGGAAATGAAGCTTCCTATAGAGAAGACTGTAACTAAGGGTTATTTTTAGGATTAGATTCAATGAATTGAAAGCACAATAATAAAACCCAAAGAGATATGAAGCACAATGAAAACTTAAACAAGAATGATTATACCAGATTCCTCATTGAGGTTTTCTTGATTCACCTCCATAGCACCTTCTAATTTGCAATGTATGATTTGATGCCCTCAGATTGAGTGTGAGAGCAATTTGACTATGACATTGTCCTATGCAAGTTTTGAAGGATTTAAGTAAAATTATGCCTATGCCAATGATAAATGATAAATGACTATAATGCCTATAATCATGAAGTGGTCCTCAAATTATGAACAAAATTGTCATTTTATAGAAAACACAATTTTGAATAGACGGATGAGATCAACCTTTGACAAAAACCTAAAATCAAAGGACGAGATTTCATTTGATAAATCCCTAATTAGAGTTAGGGAAAAATCCTTAGATGAGTGGTCAAGATGTCATCTGAGAAAATCAGATCGGCAATGGAGAAAAGAGGAGATAATTAATTTTGAAAATAAAGATTTTCAAAATTGAGAAGATAAAGATAGCCTGCTTTGTGAGATTTATAAAAGATGGACTGAAAAGCAAATTTGATTAAAATCAAGAACCTGCTTGCTTTATTTGATTTTTGGAAGAAAGCTACCAATCAACTCAAAATATGAATTTTGTGAGACAAATAAATAATCTTTTTTAGATTATTTACCAAAATGGACTGTCAGTTAAGATTGCGATGACATTTTAAATAATTTCATTTATTTAAAATGAGAGGAATATTAATTTTGTCAATTTAAATAATTAAAGATAATTATTTAATTTAGAAGATATGATTAAGAATTAAATAAATTAATGAATTTATTTAATTATGACAATTAGTGACATATTAAATAAATAAATGAAATTCATTTATTTAAAAATCAAGAAGAATTAATGAATAAAGATAATTAAACAAATTTAGAAATTTATTTAATTAGAGGAAGACTTAGATAATTAATGACGTATTTAATAAATAAATAAATAAGATTTATTTATTTAATAATCATGAATAATAAAATGACATGAATTATTTAATTAATAGTCGAATGTGGACCAAGGACATAATTAAATGTCATCTATGCTAGGACGAAAGTGGTAAAAATGGAGCTTGCAGGCCTAGGCCATTTTTAGGTGTCTACAAAGACAATGGTATGGAACCAATGACCTTGTCACAATGGTGAGAAGGGTATTAGAACCCTAAAAAATAAGAGCCTTGTTGAAGTACTTGATGAATGCAATATTGAGTTTGAATTTTGTGAACATTGTGTATATGGAAAACAACACCATGTTTCTTTTTACTCTAGTTCTTACAAGTCTTCTAGGGTGTTGGATTATGTAGATTAAGATTTTTTTGGTCCTATAAATGTTCCTTCATTATAAAAATCTATATAGTTTGTTTCTTTCATAGATGATTACAGTAGGAAATTTGTTTATTACCTCAGAAGTAAAGCTGAATTCTTTAGTCTGTTTAAGGAGTTTAAGGCCTTGGTAGAAAATCAGACTAGCAGAAAGATTAAGTGCTTGAGGACTGATAATGGTGGTGAGTTTTGTTCCATAGAGTTTGAGAAGTTATATAGAGAGAATAAGATTGAGAGACGTAAAATTACTCCCTACACTCCATAGAAAAATGGAGTTGTAGAGAGGATGAACAAAACATTGATGGAGAGGGATAGGAGTATGTTGAGTGGTGCTAGCCTTGAATAGAAGTTTTGGGCTGAAGTGGTAGCCACTACATGTTATTTTATCAGTAGATCTCCTACATCAACGCTTGTTGGAAAGAAACCCATGGGGGCATGGTCTAGTAAAAATACTTCGACGAGTCATCTTAGAGTGTTTGATTGTGAAGCTTATGCTCATGTTCTAATAGAGAAGAGATCAAAGTTGGAGAAAAAGGTTGTTAAGTGCACCTTTATCAACTATGGTGTCGATGTGAAAGGGTACAAGCTTTGGGATCCAGAAGCTCAAAAATTTCTCTATAGTAGAAGTGTGATCTTTAGAGAGATGAAACCTTCCACGATTGAGCTACAACAAAAGAAAGAAGAGAAAAAAAAATAAGGAGGTAGTTTGGAGTCCTCCTACTTTGAAGAAAGAAGAACCAAGTACTCCTATTAGACCTAATGATGAGGAGATCTCAAATAGCTTTAAAATTTTTGAAGAAGGATAACCTCAACCTTATCCTTTGAGGAGGTCTACATGAATTAGGCGGCAATTGGAAAGGTTTGGTTATTCATTATTAGATTCCAGTTACATTTTTTCCTCGATTACTAATACTGATGAGCCTAGGATTGTTAGAGAGGCTATAGGTATGAATGATTCAAATTATTGGATACAAGACATGGATGAAGAGATGGATTCTTTAAAGAAAAATAAGACTTTAGATCTTGTACCTTTTCCTGTTGGACATAAACCTGTTGGTTGTAAATGGGTTTTCAAGAAAAAGTGTGGTCTTGATGGCAATGTTGAGAAGTATAAGGCATGGTTGGTTGCTAAGGGGTTTTCTTAGGTGGAGAGAATTGATTATGGGGAGATATTCTCTCCTGTAGAAAATCTAACATTTATCTGGCTTCTATTGTCACTTATAATTGCATATGACTTAGAAGTGGAATAGATGGATGTGAAGACAACATTCCTTCATGGTGACTTGAAGGGAGAAATTTACATGTCATAGCTAGAGCATTTCATTGAAAAAGGTAAAGAAAATTTGGGTTGTAAACTGAAGAAGTCTCTTTATGGTTTGAAACAGTCTACTAGAATGTGGTATCAAAAGTTCGATACCTATGTGTTGTCATTGGGATTTCAGAGATCTAAATCTAACCATTGTGTGTACTTTATAACTAATGATGGTCGCATTCTCATTATTTCCCTATATAAAGATGATATGTTGTTTATTGGGAATGGTAAAAGTATGATTTCAGATTTAAAGTTTTAGCTGTTAGCACAATTTGAAATGAAAGACCTAGGTGTAGCTAGGTACATTTTGGGAATGAAAATCACAAGAGATAGCAAATAGAAAGCTTTGGTTAAGCATGAGAAAGTATGTGAACTCAATGTTGGAGAGATTCAACATGTTAGATTGCAAATAGTTAGTTGTTCCTATGATGCAAGGGACAAAAATTTTTGTGAATGATTTTCAAATAACTCCTACTGAGATGGAGGACATGACGAAAGTACCATATACAAGTGTAGTTGGCAGTTTGATGTATGCAATGGTGTGTACAAGACCATAATTTCCCAAGAAGTGGGAGTCCGTAACCATTTTATAGCTAATCTTGGATGGGTGCATTGGGATGTGGTTAAGAGGGTGTTCAAATATTTACAAGGCACTTCTAAGTATGCCTTGTGTTTTCATGGTTATCCTACTGGACCTCAGCATCATGTGAGAATTCAAGGGATATGTGGATTTGGATTGGGTAGGTGACATTGACTACAGAAGATCCACCAGTTGTTATGTGTTTATGATGTTTAGTGGTGTTATCAATTGGATGAGTAAGTGGCAGGTTGTAGTTGCATTGCCCATGACAGAGACAGAGTCTATGATAGCCACTCATGCATGTAAGGAAGCCATTTGGTTAAACAGATTGTGTTCTAATATTGGTTTAGATGCAAGAAAAATTACTATTTGTTGTGACAATCAAAGTGTGATTTTCCTAGCAAAGAATCCTACCTTCCATGTTGGAACAAAGCACATTGATGTTTAGTATCATTTTTTTCATGATATGGTAGAGGATGAAAATGTGAACTTGGAGGAGGTTGACACTTTGGTGAATGTTGTAGATGCACTGACAAAGCCAGTGAGCATGGAGAAGTTCAAATGGTGTTATGATTCCATGGGCCTTGGGGCCTTGAGAAAATGATTCTGTATGACTCTCGGTAGGTCTTCAACAAGTGGGAGAATGATGGGATTAAGGTGTCTCAACCTTAGAGTCCTAATATTTGTTAATTGATGTAATTAATGTATTTATTTATATTATTTTATTACCTATGGTGTCATGTCTTTAATTGGGACCCACTGGCCAGGTGGCATCCTCGTTGGAGGTGGCTAGATGACACATCATCATCCTAAGTGGACATAGGCATCCTAATTTGGAATCTATCACATATGATAGATTCTATGAAACATCATAATGAATAAGTGCATGGAGAAATTTGGTGCCCAAGATGGGTTATGACAAGATGTAAAAGAATCGACTATTTTTAGCCAATTATGATAGATTCTATGGTAGATTTATGACATATTCTATGATAGTTGTAAGGAATATGTCATAAGCTATTTTTAGCATATTCTAGGTACCCAAGCTTGGAAGAAGAATATTTGCATGTTTGAGCATTGTAAGGGGTGTAAGGGAATATTATACATCTATCCAAATGCATGTCTAAAGTGTTGGAAATTACGCCATGTGGATTTGGATGTCCCTCACCTTCTAGATGCTTCTTGAAGCTTGTAACACTCTATTTATTAAGTGCCAAGTGAGTTGTAGAAAGCATAGTTTGTTTGTAGGCAACAAAGTGTTGTCAGAATAACCCCAAAATAGGTGTTTGTGAAAAAGCACTTGTGTAGAAGCTTTGTACTTGACCTATGTTGTAACTCCTATTTGAAGTAATATAGAAGTACTATGCTTTTGGAGGGTGGGGTTTTTTTACCTAAAAGGGTTTTCCCCATGTATATTTGGTGTATGTTGTATTTGTGTACTTGTTCTATTTCCATTATTCTCTATGTGTATCTCATATTTTAACAATTTTCATGTTTAAACATTATAACAGATTAAGGATTTAATGAATACATGTGGATCTAATTACTATTGAGGGTTTTGATGTTTTAATTTGGTACAACTGATTCACCCCCCCTCTCAATTGTATTGTTCATTCAACAATTGGTATCAAAATAAGGTTCCTTAGATAAAAGTTTGATCACTTGAGGTAGATCCGGATGGTGAACAAGAAGAAGATCCCTATGTTTGATGGTACAAAATATGCATTCTAGAAAGTAAAGATTGAAGGACATCTGATTTAGCTTGGATATGGACTTGCAAAGGCAGTAAATATTGTATACACCATACCTACAAATTGTTCATGCATGAGTGATGAAATCAAGGCCTATGAAACAAATGGGAAGACAAGGTTTTTTCTTTTGACCAATCTTGCACATACTAAATTAGTGAAAGTTATGGATCTAAAAATTGGTAAAGAAGCTTGGGATAAGCTAGAAAGTATCTATGAAGGAGATGATAAGGTTAAACAAGCTAAGTTACACAATCTAAAGGAAAAATTTGAGACTTTGTGGATGTCTAATGATGAAACAATCACAAGTTACATGCAGAGGGTTCATGAACTAGTAAGTGCTATGAGAGGTCTTGGTGCACAAGTCAAAGAACCTAAAGTGGTAAAGAAAATTCTCATAAATCTTCTTAATTGTTATAGTGAACTTTTTTTTATATTGAGGATTTTTTTGATTTTAATGCATACACTAGAGATCAGTTGTATGGAACACTAACTACATTTGAAATGAGGAAAATTGGTTTGAAAAAAATGGTGTAAAAGTGGAGACTACATTCAAAACTAGAAAATCAAACAAAGATAAAGATTCAGATGAAGATTAACTTCATGATATGGAAGCTACCTTTTTAAGAAGGATGAAAAATGGAATTGGTAAGTACAAAGGTAAATTACCTTTCAAATGCTTTAGTTGAGGAAATATATTTCACTATGCTTCAAGATGTCCATACATAACTATGACCAATAAGAAAAAGGAAAACAAAGGAAAGATGATGAAGAAAATTTACTATGTTAGAGAAGATGTTGGTATTTATAATGATGAATATTATTATGGAGATGTTGATGATAATGAATTTTGTTTTTGGATTTAAAAGATGAATCTAGTTCTACTAACTCTGAGAGTTGTATAAAGGAATCTATCATAGAGAAAAAGGATAAAATTGGAAGTACCTTGGTATCTACTTTCCATGTTAGACAAGACAAAAACTATTGGCTTATTGATAGTGGTTTCTCAAATAATATGACCAAAGATAAGAGTAAGCTTGTTAAACTTGAAAAATATGATGGAGGACTTGTTAAATTTAGAGATGATTTAGGTGCTAAGATTTGTGGAATAGGTTCAATCATTTTTTATGCCAAACATAATACTAAAGATGTTTACTATGTTAAATGTTTAAGACATAACCTCTTGAGTGTTAGGAAAATGTGTAGCAAAGGATACAATCTTATGTTTTAGGATGATAGGTGTGAGATCAGAAAAGGGTCTGGAACTATAATTGTTGTTGGAAAGAGGACAGATGGAAATATCTATCAGCTCAAGGGTGTTGATGGTCACTGTTTTATGACTCAAATAAATGATAGCTAGTTATGGCATAGGAGAATGTGTCACATCAATTTTGATAACCTAGTTACAATCATTTCAGTTCAAGTAGTAAGAGATCTTTTGAGAATTACAAAGCTTATCAATATTGTTTACAAAGATTGTCAATTTGGAAAAAAACTAGAAGTAGTTTCAAGGGAAAAGAACAATCTTCTACCAGATTGTTGGAATTGGTACATACAAATCTTTGTGGTCCGAAAAGAGTGAGAAGTCTTCAAGGTGATAGGTATTTCATCCTTTTGATTGATTATTACTCTAGAATGACATGGGATACTTTTCTTAGAGAAAACTATGAATCCCTAGATAGATTTAAAACATTTAAAGCTATGGTTGAGAATGAAATGGATTTTAAGATCAAATGTTTGAGGTCTGTAAAAAGCGAAGAGTTCACCTCCAATGAATTTAACATATTTTGTGAGAATCATGGCATAAAGAGGAATTTCTCTTCCCATAGGACTCCTCATTAGAATGGAGTAGTTGAAAAGAAAAATAGGATTGTTCAATAAGCTACAAGGACTTTGATGAGAGAATAAAATCTACTAGAAGTATAATGGAGAGAAGAAATTCATACTATTGTTTGCATACTTAACAGAGTTCAAGAAAAATATAACAACAGAAAAAATCCGTATGAGTTGTGGTATGGAAGGATTCCTACTGTCAAGTACTTTAGAGTGTTTGGAAGCAAATACTATATTAGAAGAGATGATGGAAACTTGGGAAAATTTGATGCAATGTCTGATGAAGGTATCTTCATTGGAAATTCTACTAAAAGCAAAGCTTATAGATGTTACAGTAAAAAAATAAGGATAATTGTTGAAAATGCAAGTATTAAGGTTGATGAAGATATGTAGAATTCAGTGGTAATAGATGGATATGAGTTAGATGAGCCTTCTTATGGAGAAGAAAAAGAAAAATATAAGGAAAAAGAAGTGAAAAATGAAGAGGAAGAAGCTTCAAAATGACCCCTAAGTATGTGCAGAGAAATAATTCCGAAGGAAAAATAATTGGAGAAAAAAACAAA
The DNA here is from genome assembly GCA_007258455.2 of Sequoia sempervirens. NCBI lineage: Eukaryota > Viridiplantae > Streptophyta > Pinopsida > Cupressales > Cupressaceae > Sequoia > Sequoia sempervirens. The sequence goes on along the minus strand of VDFB02000017.1, from coordinate 256,705,890 downwards.
TGAGTATTGACAAGAAGAGTTGTTGAAGCAGAGGTAAACCTATGTTTACTCTCTAAACTTCAACCAAAGATAGTAAGTGAATGGTGCAGGGGCACCATGTTAGTCATGTAAATATGGTCTAATAAGGTCATTTGATAGGTTTTGGTGTGATTGAGTCATCTTTCATGCAAATGAGGTCATAATAGACCATTTTTCATGCAATTTGAGTCATATGGGTTTCATGTTGCAAAGGTTGTCAATATTTTAAATGTTGTCAAAATGCAATATTGTAAAAGTGCAAAAAAATACAAAATGTGGAAGTCCAATGGTCAGGGGCATTCAAAAGGTAGTTTGGTTGGTTGTGTTAGTTTTATTTTAGATGGATAAGTTTAAATATGCTTCATGAACTTGATGTAATCTCTTTGTTGAAGTTTTGTTGAAGAAAAGCAATACAAAACCATTACTTTTTGTGTGTTTTCTAAAAAAGACTTGCTGCTACAGGTGACTGTATGAATCCCTACAAAGGAATATTGTTCTAAATTTTTTTGAATGTGATGAAGGTCTGAATTATGTAGGTTTTGGTTTTTATTTGATTGAATTTCATAGAGATTTAAGGGTTTTATTAGCATTTTTCTATAGGTGGGTTGGAAACCTTGTTTTAAGGGTTTGAGAATGAACAAAATGTTTTAAGCACCCATTCCACCAGTATAATAGCTTAAAACTCAGTAGAATTGGTGCATTAGGGTAGGTTTAGATGTTAGTGTAGGATTTTGGAGCAGCAAGTAGAGTTTGGAGGAATTTTTTTGCTAGCCTAGATGAAATTTCATGAGTTTTGCTTAGAAATGATGGCTAAAAGTTGAAGTTTGGTAAAAATGCATTGGGAAAGAGTGGATGATGATTTGAGAAGCTTGTGAAGATAGATTATGATAGGTTTGAAGCATTGATAAGGTGAAAAGAGATTGGGAATGTTGAGTTTCAATAAACCCTCCTTGAGCATGCCTATAATGGCTTAAACAAGGGTTTAATGGTTTGGTGACTTTGTAGGTTTTTCTCTTGATAAAAGTTATTGATTTGGGGCTTTTGTAGTTTGTTTGTGACCCTAAAATAGATACTTGGGGTTGGAAGATAATTTGGGTTGGTGTTGCTTTGTAAAAGTGACCTAATTTGGCCTTGGGGTGGTGTAGCAACAAGGATTTGGAGATGATGGTCCAAAGTGACCCTATGAGATTTCAAGATATGTTAAAGTATGACCTAATGGGTTTATGAAATGTGCAGCCTTTGGTGGGTTTGAAATTTTTTTGGGAGATACGCAAGATTGCTCTATTTGATATGCTATAAGGAGATTATGAAGGAATTGTGAAAAGTTGTTAAGTTAGGGTTTTGAGGGTAGAAATATTGATTGAGTTTGATAAAATTATCATTGTTGGAAGTTTTTTCTCCCTTATTCTGCATCAAGTGGTATCATAGCATAGGTATTAGATATTTTGAAGGGGAAAGGTTGTAGTTTGAAGAAGTGAAGAGTTGTAGATTGAAGCACAAGATGCCTCCAAAGAGAAATCTAATGGCCAAAGAAGTTAGAGAACTAAAGGAACAATATGAAAAGGAGGTGAGACTTTATAAAGAGTCTCATGAAGCTTCCCTTGCTAGAATTGCAGCCCTAGAGAAGAATCAATGAAGAGGAATGGTCAGTGGGGACCAAAGTGACAAAGAGGATGAGGGTGAGAGTGAGAACCCTCAAGTAGGAGTAAAGTATGATGAGGACTTGGAACCTAAAGAGATGATAATGGTCAAGATGCTAAAGGTTGTTAAGTGGGATAATACTCCAAAAGTGAAAATTGAAGTGCCTATGTACGATGGAAAGATGGAAATTGAAGAAGTATTCAGTTGGATAGATGCTTTGGATAATTTATTTTAATTTGAGGAGATAGAAGACAATAAGAAGGTGAAATTTTCAAAATCCAAGTTGAAGGGCCCTACCTTAACATGGTGGAACTATTTCCAAGAATAAATAGTAAAGAATGGAAAAACAAAGATAAGTTCATGGGATAGAATGGTAGTTAAGGTGAAGGCACAATTTCTTCATGCAGATTATGAAATTAAAACCATTAGGAAGCTACAAAATTTAAGACAAAAGGAGGTAGATGTCATGTAATACACTAAAGAGTTCCATAAACTAAGTATTAGAGCAGGACATACTAAAGATGAGGTAGAAAAGGTTGCAAGGTATCTAAATGGGCTTAGACTCAACATTCAAGATGAAATTGGTCTCACAACACCTAGGACAGTTGAAGAATATTTTTAGTTGGATGTCAAGGAAGAGGAAATGATAAAAAGAAGGCAAGAAAGATAAGAAAGAGTTAGAGACATTACCAATAGAGGAAGAAGTTCAAGGCAGTCCTATGAAGAATAAGAAGATGCAAGAAAAAACAAAGACCAAGTGGTTGATTAAAGAGGTGGATTCAGAGACTTTAGAGGAAGATTTGGTGGAGGTAGAGGTTCAAGCTCTTTTTTAGGAAGGTGTTACCATTGCAATTAGTTTGGGCATCAAGCATGGAAGTGTCTAGAGAAACAAGGTTCTACTTCAAGTGGTGGTGATAAAAGAGTTCAATTGGTGCAAGAGGAAGATTGTGAGAGTGTTCATTCTCCTAATCAACTTGCTTCTCTAGAAGTTAGGGAATCCTTGATGGTGAGAAGAACACTCCATAAATAATCCAAGGAGAAGGAGACAACAAAAAGGAGAAAACTATTTAGGACAACATGCAAATGCAATGGAAAGGTATGTAAAGTTGTAGTAGATTCAAGGAGTACTGATAATATGGTGTCTAATGAAATAGATGCTAAACTAAAATTGGAAAATATTCCTCATGAACCACCCTACAAAGTGTCTTGGTTGAATGAGAGTCAATCTGTTTTAGTGAGTGAACAAGCTTGGGTTGAGTTTAATATTGGTGATACAAGGATAGTATACTTTGTGATGTGTTTCCCATGTATTGTTGCCATTTGTTACTTGGAAGACCATGACAGTTTGATAGACATGAAATTTATGATGGGAGAAACAATACTTATCAGATTGAAAAGGATGGTAATACTTTTACTTTGAAACCATTGCAAGAAGATGTTAAAGAACAAACTAAGGCAGATAAGGTGATCATGCTAGGTAAGAAAGAGTTTATAAAACTTGAGGAAGAAAAAATTGAAGAGTGTGCAACCACTACAAAAGAAGAAGATGTGAAGATAGAGATTTTGAAGAGTGATCCAATGTTGGAAGGAAATATTGATGATTTGGTGTCAAAACCTAATAAAGAGAAGGTCAAGGATGAATTATTTGAGGAAATTCAAGATTGGAATGAAAAGATTATGATAGGGAAAATTCTTTGTTCAGTGGTTGGAAAAGTGGTTAGTGGACAATCAACTTTTGTTAATACAGAGGGTTGTAAATCTAATAGAACATAGGTTCTAGAGGGCAATAGCTATTCAAGGCTTGATCAATAGATGGAAGAGATGCTAGTGATGAAAAACAATGATGAAGAAAATAAAGAAAAACTCCAAGGAATAAGGAGAAAGGTTAAGCAGATACAAGGGGTGGAAAGGAAGGCAATTCAAGTCAAGAGTGAAAGAAGTTTGATAGCAGGTACAGGGATAGTTATGACAACATTTCCTAGTGGAAGAACAATCAAAAGGCATTCATCAAGTGTAGGAAAAAAACTTCAAGGGAAACACTAGTCAAGGGGAAGATACAATGCATGTTTCCAATAATTAACTCATTGGAAAGGAGTACCAAATGTAAAGGCTATTGGAGATGAAAGGGATGGCATGGACAAGCTGCAAATTAAATTCTCAAGAGACTTGAGTTCTTTTCAGTCCAAGTGTATGGTGTAGGGGAACCATGTTATTCATATAAATATGGTCTAATAAGGTCATTTGATAGGTTTTGGTGTGATTGAGTCTTTTGTTATGCAAATAAGGTCATAATAGACTATTTTTCATGTAATTCGAGCCATATGGGGTTCATGTTGCAAAATTTGTCAATATTTTAAATGTCAAACTGCAATATTGTAAAAGTGCAAAAAAATGCAAAATGTTGAAGTCCAACGGTCAGGGGAGTTCAAAAGGTAGTTCGGTTGGTTGTGTTAGTTTTTTTTTAGAGGAATGAGTTTAAATATGCTTCAGGAACTCTATGTAATCTCTTTGTTGAAGTTTTGTTGAATAAAAGCAATACAAAACCATTACTTTCTATGTGTTTTCTAAAAAAACTTGCCACTGCAGGTGACTATATGAATCTGTATAGAGGCATATTGCTCTAAAATTTGTTGAATGTGATGGAGGCCTTAAGTATCTTCGTTTTGGTTTTTATTTAATTGAATTTCATAGATATTTAAGGGTTTTATTGGCATTTCTCTAGGGGGTTGGAAACCCTATTTTAAGGGTTTGAGAGTGAACAAAATATTTTAATCACCCATTCCACTAGTATAATAGCTTGAAAATTGGTGGAATGGGTGCATTAGGGTAGGTTTAGATGTAAGTGTAAGATTTTGGAGAAGGGAGTAGAGTTTGGAGGATTTTTGTTGCTAGCCTAAATGAAATTTCATGAGTTTTGCTTAGAAATGATGGCTAAGAGTTGATGTTTGGTAAAATTGCATTGGAAAAGAGTGGATGATGATTTGAGAAGCTTGTGAAGACATATTTTGATGGGTTTAAAGCATTTATAAGGTGAAAAGAGGTTGGGATTGTTGAGTTTCAATAAACACTCCTTAAGCATGCCTAGAATGGCTTAAACAAGGGTTTAATGGTTTGGTGACTTTGAAGGTTTTTCCCCTGATAAAATTTGTTGATTTAGGGATTTTGTAGTTTGGTTGTGACACTACAATAGAGATTTGGGTTTGGAAGAGAATTTGGGTTGGTGTTGCTTTGTAAAAGTGGCCTAATTTGGCCTTGGGGCAGTGTAGCAACATGGATTTGGAGATGATGGTACAAAGTGACCCTATGAGATTTCAAGATATGTTAAAGTATGCCTTAATGGGTGTCTGAAATGTCCAGCCTTTGGTGGGTTTGAAAAGTATTTTGGGAGATATGCCTAGATTGCTTTGCTTGATATGCCACAAGGAGATTATGAAGGAATTGTGAAAAGTTGTTAAGTTAGGGTTTTGAGGGAAGAACGATTGATTGAAGTTGATCAAATTATGATTTTTGAAAGGTTATCCTCCCTTCTCTGCATCAGTGAAGCATGCAAAGATGAGCATTGGATGAAGGATATGGAAGAAGAAGTTATGCATATTGAGAAGAATCAAACTTGGGAATTGATTCCTAAACCTGAAAACAAAAACATTATTGGAACTAAGTGGGTATTCAGAAACAAGTTGAATGGGAATGGAGAAGTGGTAAGAAACAAGTCAAGGCTTGTGCATAAGAGATATGCACAAGTTGAAGGAATAGACTTTGAGGAGAAATTTTACCTAATGGCTACAATGGAAGCAATCAATTTTTTTTTGGATTTTGTAGCTCATACAGACTTTAAAGTTTATCATATGGATGTGAAGTTTTCTTTTTTGAATGGAAATGGAAGGATTTCAGTTATCAAATAGACCTAACATGGTCTACAGATTGAAGAAGGCATTGTATAGATTGAAGCAAGCTCCCAGAGCTTGGTATGCAAGGTTAGACAAATATTTGATACAACAAGGATTCAATAAGGCACCATAGATAGTAATCTTTACTTTAAAGTTGAGGAATATTGAATCTTGATAACGGTTGTGTATTTTGATGACATAATCTTTAGAGGTAATGAATCTATGTGTAGAAAATTTGAAAAATAGATGCAGAAAGAGTTTGAAATGTCTTTGAATGGGGAGATGAATTTCTTCCTTGGGCTAAAAATAAATCAAACAAATAAAGGCATTTTCATTTCACAATCAAAGTATATTAAAGATATTTTGAAGAAGTTTGGAATGGATGATTCCAAACCAATATTTACTCCTATGGATAATGGTTGTGAAATGATTAAGGATGATGAATCCCCTAAGAATAATCAGAGCAAGTATAGATATATGATTGGTGGAATACTATACCTAACTACTACTAGATCGAATATCATGCATGCAATTTGTCTTGATAAATATTTCACATTGAGTGCTTACACAGATGTAGATTGGGTTGGTTGTGTTGATGATAGGAAAAGTACTAGTGGCGGTGCATTCTTTCTCGGATGTATATTGGTATCATGACTTAGCAAGAAATGATATTTTGTTTCTCTATCTACTACATAGGTTGAGTATATTGTAGTAGCATCTTTTTGTACACAGGTATTGTGGATGAGGAAAATATTGAAAGATATCATAGTAGTGTATGATGAGCCTATTTCTATCTTTTGTGATAATATAAGTGTAATCAATATTTCAAAGAATCTATCGATGCATTCAAGAACAAAGCATATATCAATTAGGTATCACTTTTTGAGAGAGAAGGATGTAGAGAATGAAGTGAAGCTTGAATATGTACCTACAAAGGATTAGATTGATAATATATTTACTAAGGTTCTTCCTAAGGATAATTTTTAGTATCTTCACGAGAAGTTGGGAGTTATTGCCCCTCCTTCATTGAACCAGATGCATATGGAGATGCATCAGTCCAATGGATCTATGTATTCATTCTTTTTCTAGACTGATTTTGGTGGCTACCTCTCAGGGGGAGTAGGTAGTGAAATTGTTGTAGTATGAAATTCATGCTATCTTGGTACAAAATTTGTTGAGTTGATTGGTGTGTACTCCTAAGGGGGAGTATTCAGACCAATTGCAAGTTTATTGGTTCTATGTCAAAGGGGGAGAACAATGGAAAATACCTTATCTTTTTCCATTGATTTCAAAGGGGGAGAGAGAGAGAGAAGTCATGTGAAAAATGAAAGTTAAGTCATGAAAGAGAAAGAGAAGTCATGTGAAAAAGGAAAGTATCAAAGGGAGAGAGAGTATAATGAGCTAGTTGTGAAAAAAAAAAGAGAAAAGAGAAAAGGAAATAAATATGTTTAGAGCTATTGTGTCTTTGATTGTTTTTCACATCTTGTTTTTCCATCAATGGAAAAGGGGGATATTGTTGCAACTATGAAGGTGTTATCATTGATGTCAAAAAACATGTGTTGTCATTGATGATAGTTTGATAGTGGTTTCAAGAAGAGATTATTGATTCGATTAGTTGCATTATGTTGTCATTAGTTAAGTTGTTGATGTTAACCTCTAGTGTTGCTTTGATAAGCTTATGTTTATGGTTCAGATGTTGAGGATACTGAGAAAATTGATAAAATAATGAAATAGGATGTTGTAGAGATGTTTTGGTTTTGCTTCACATTTCTTCTAGGTTGAAGATCTACTTTTTTGGTTTGGATATGTTGGTTAGAGGTGTTCAAAGTTTCTATATCCAAAATTTTTGCTTCTGGATTGATGGATAGAGGAAGATAATTTCACCAGTGTGTGAACTAGTTATACAATATTGTTTATAGAGGTGTCTAGGATAAATGCATTTGCTCCACATTTCTTTGTAGTTGTTATTTAGGTATTGTGATTCTGAAGGTATGTTGATGATGTTGATCTCTTTCTTGTGTCAAGAGGATTTGTGGTTTGGTACTCTGGAAGTTGGATTGTAGAGTTGTAGTGTTTGGCAGTGTAGTTTTTTTGTACAAGTTGTGTACATTATGAAGATGTGAGTTGTTGTGAAGGTGTTTGATGGATTTTAGAAGGATAGAGGACTGGTCTAGATCATGATGAAGTGTGGTATGTGGTTTGTAAGTCATCTTTGGATTTGAGGAAGCATGTAATTCAAATTCTAATGGTGTTTGCATGAGTAATAGTTGACCTGGTGTTTACACTACATTCAAAGATGATTAAGCATTAATGAAGGCATAGCATGGCATGTGAGAATTGATTTGGGTCCTAGTTAGTGTGTGTTTTGGTCTGATTTATGTTCCTATCCATTGTGGGAATGTTTAGTGCCAACCTAATTTGAATTTGTAAGGTTTAAGAAGAGTGTAGATGACTTAAATATATTTTTCAAGTTGCGGATGGTATAAATGCAAGGTGAGTTGATGCGAGATGAGGTGTGGAATAGATTTGAGTGGTGTGATGGGAAATTAAGTGCAAAGTTGCAAATTGGAATATGAGCTATAATGCAGGATTACTGAATGTAGTGAGTTGAGGTATCTTGATCTCTTGAAGAATACTAGTGTCGTTGGAGCTATTGTGGTGGAATATTTATTGCATTGAGATGATGTTCCCTATGTGACATTCTATCTTCTTTATTCTTTCTATTTCGGATGTGAGCCTGGGCTATGAGACTTTCTGGATAGTGTGTCATACTTTGGTAGTGAGTCTCTTTGTTCCAGTTTTGCAATTACTTATATTGTGAGCTAATCCTTACCGTGGTTTTTCCCTCATTGGGTTTTCCATGTAAATATGGTGTTTTATTGTGTATGGTGCTGTTTTTTTTAATTTATGATATCTAGCTTTCACGTTTAAACATTATAATAGATTAAGGGTTTAATGAATGCATGTGGATCTGATTATTGTTGAGGGTTTTGATGTTTTAATGTGGTACAACTAATTCACCCCCCTCTCAGTTGTCTTGTTCATTCAACACAACTTTCTTTGCACAACTATCTAGAACCTAAAACTCTTGATATAACATATCTAAACACCTTTGATCAAAATATATAAATTGCACAAGTAGATCTTCAACTATGAATAAATACGGAGAAAAAACTAAACACCACTCTATCACATTGAACACTTTTCACCATATTGTTTCCTCTCTTATTCAAATTTTCTCAAAGTCACTTGGAAATCATGCACCATAAACACATCCTCATCACCGCCAAACTTACTATAGCAACTCAAACACACCCAAGAGGTTGAACATCGACCAACAGAACCTTACCCAAGAAAACTTACTAGAGGTTAAAATGGGGCTTGAAATCTTGTTGGTTTTTAATGAAAATTCTTGATTTTGTATGGAAACCCTATTCTTATGTTATTTTTGTTATATTAAAGTTTATTTGTGTTGAGGGTTATTCTATGTTAAGTGTAGATCTTCCCATTTGGGTTAAGAGCCACCCATGTATTGGGGTTGATATAGGTTTGTCCCTATTTTTGAGAAAATTTCTCTATGATATAGTGTCGTTTGGAATTAAATTCCTATATCTGAAGATCAATTAAGTTGTAGAGAGAGATAGATATGCCATAGATTATGCATTTTTTGTGTATGTATTGGTTTATGTGGAAAGGTTTTGTGATGTGATTTAGTGATTGTGGTTATTTTGGTAATGAGGATATTGAGATAATTTTGTGTTTCCTCAAGAGGTTAGTGAGTCCCATAGACTCTCCCTTGTCATGGATTTTGAGGATATCTATTTGTGAGTGTTATCCTTTTGACTATTTTACAAATTTGAGTGTGTTTGTGTGTTCTTGTGTTGAGAAAATTAGTTTCTTGAGGCCTTATAGTTTGAGGGTGGACTTGTATAACAAGTTTTATGATTGGGACATGAGTTAACTTTGTTCATGTGAGGCTTTTATGTATTTTTGTGTTGTAGATATAAACTAAATTTTTTGATATAATCCTCAATGTGATGGATTGATGTACATTTATTATTTTCTTTCAAATCCCCTATTGTTAATGAGTATGTAATTGTAATCATTTGGATGATGGCAGTTTTGATTTTTTCATGATAAGGTTGAGCCATGTAAATGCAATTGTTATTCTATTTTTCATTGTATGCATCATTTTAGAATATATTTGCACATATTTACATAACTCTATTTAGAAGAAAATATTTTTATTTATTATTTTTAAGCTTGTATGAATGTTGAAAAGTTTGATTTTAAACTTAATTTTCTAGTTATCCTTAATTTTTTGGTATAATTGAAAATGAAAAGTATTTAATGAAAATAGTCTATGAGATGTGTACATATTTATGCAAGTTCATAAAAATATAATATGGTAAATTTTTTTTTCATTTTCTATCTTTTAGAAATTTATGTGTACATGTGATCTCAAATATTTTTAACAATATGTATGTTGAATAGGACAACTAAAAGGGGGGTGAATCAGTTGTCACAAAATTAAACCTTTAATTGAATCACTAGAACTAATTCTTAATACTTCTTAAATTATTAATCATCAAATTCCAATGTAGAAACTCAAATCCAACACATAAACACAATAACACCAGAGTTATGTGGAAAACACAATAATGGAAAAACCACAATGAGGATTAACTCAAACTATAGAAAATATAAAAACCAATTACAAGAGGCTCACTACCTGAAATAAGGCTCACTACCAAAACAAGGACTCACTATCCAGAATAAGGACTCACTATCAAGAACAAGGACTCATTGTCCAACATGGCTAACAACCCGGAGGGCTCACTGTCACAAAGATACAAAGAAGACAAAGAAAACTTGTTATAGAGAGACTAAAATCCCAGTGCAACAAAGGATTCCACCATAATCACTCACAGACATGCATAATGATAGAGTTCACCTTCTGCTCACAGCATCTGGAAATTGAGCATTAAGATTCACACTAATCTGCCACACTCACATCACACACACTAATTGAATAAAATCAATGTCACAACTAACTGTACTTCCTCTTCTTCTCCACTCTTATATACTTCTTCACAACTAACTCATCTTGTATTTATACCATCTTCAACTTTGAAACATATCCAAAGTTGGTCATCCAAATTCAAATTCAAACTAGGTTGGTGCCAAAATATCCTAGGTGGAATTAGAATGAGGGTAACCCAGACACATCCTTCATCAACCTCAAAAGTAGTATTTCACACAAGGTTGGCCAAACGAGTGTAAAACACATAGAACCATTAAGCATGAATCTTCCAAATGTCAAAACTAACTTCAATAGAATAAAGGAAACTCAATTCTAGAACTGAAAGTCATAAGACTTCATCAAAGAGAAATCTAGACTAGCAACCTTTCTCCCAAACCTCAACCAGAAACACAGAAAACCATAGTTCACAACTGGTGAACATAACATGAACTGTACAACAAATCAACAACCAAAAATATGGATATAGCATCTTCTAAAAACCATGAACAACATGTATGAACCACATAAACATAGGAGGAAATCCAAACCAAAACTTGGAGCAACCAATAAATACCTACAACATATCTTCATCACATTTTTCTTAATATCCTCGACATATACATCCAACAGCAACAAGTTGATAACCAGTTGACTAGTTGACATCAATGATGACACCTTCAATATTTCAATTCTTGCAACAACCTCTCCCTTTTTCATTGATGGAAAAACATGATGTGAAAAACTGTCAAAGACAACATACTAGCTCTAAATACACTTTTCTATTTCTCCCCCTTAGTAGATAATCTCTTATATGCTTCCTTTCCTTTCACATGCTTCTTCTCCCATTCTTCCTCTCTTTTTTATTTTTATCACATGCTTCTTATCCCCCTTTGGCATCAATAGAAAAGGAAAAAGAATATTTTACATTCATTTCTCCTTTGACATAGCAAACAAAATATTGACAATGACAACACTTGATACTACCTACTCCCCTGAGAGGTAGCCACCAAAACATCAGTCAAGAAGAAGGGTAGATCCATAGATCCACTAGATTGATGCATTTCCGTATGCATCTAGTTCAAGAAAGGAGGGGAAATAACCCCTAACTTCTCTCAGAGATACTCAAAATTTTCCTTCAGAAAAGCCTTCGTGAAAATATCAGCCACCTAATCCTTCATCAGAACATACTCAAGTTTTACTTAATTCTCCATGACCTTCTCTCTCAAGAAATGATAGTTGATAGATATATGCTTTTTCCTCGAGTGCATCACTAGATTCTTTGAAATGTTAATTACACTTGTATTATCACAAAAAATAGAAATGGGATCATCATATACCACTATGATGTCTTTTAATGACCATTTCATCCATAGAAATTGTGTACAACGGGATGCAACAACAATATGCTAAGCTTCAGTAGTAGACAAGGAGACTGAATCTTGATTTTTACTCGACCATGCCACCAATCTACATCCAAGAAAGAATGTACTACCACTTGTACTTTTTTGTTATCTACACATCCAACCCAATCTACGTCTGTATAGGCACTAAGTGTAAAATCAATATCTTTAGGATACCCTAATCCATAATCTAGAGTGCCATTCAAATATCTGAATATTGTTTTAAGAACATCAACATGTGTTTTCTTAGGATCTTCTTGAAATCGAGCCATAAGATAGATAGCATGCATAACATCCAGTCTAGTAGTAGTCAAATATAGTAGTCCATAGATCATAGATCTATACTTGATTTGATCATCCTTAGGTGAATCATCATCTTTACCCAATTTTCAACCAGTCACCATAGGAGTACTTATCAGTTTGGAATTATCCATCCCAAACTTCTTCAACATCTATCTCACATTCTTAGACTATGAAATAAATATTCCTTTCTTTGTTTGATTAATCTGTAGTCCAAGAAATAAATTCATCTCCCCAAATATAGATATTTCAAATTCATTTTGCATCTCTTCCACAAACATCTTACATATATTTTCATTTCCTCCAAAGATAACACCATCAACATACACTACTATAATCAAGATTTTGTAATTTTTAATCTTAAAGTAAAAATTACTATTCATTGTACCTTTGTTAAAACCTTGCTTAATCAAATACCTGTCCAATATCACATACCAAGCTCTAGGAGCTTGCTTCAATCCATATAAATCTTTCATCAATCTACACACCATATCTGATTGATCTATCAACTGAAATCCTTCTGGTTGTTCCAAATAAACTTCTTCTTCTAGCTCACCATTCAAAACTACTGACTTGACATCCATCTAATAGACCTTAAAGTCTTTATGAGTAGAAAATGCAAAGAACATCCTTATAACTTCCATTCTTTCTACTGAAGCAAAAGTTTCCTAAAAATCTATACCTTCTACTTGTTATGCAAGTTCATTTTAAGGTGAAGAATTTCAATTTGTTATTGCAGATGTTTTAACCATTGAAAATGCTTGAATTGTTGAGTTTTAAAGAAGTGCAATTTGTTTTTAGATTCTTTATATTATTTGCAACATTAATTACTGCATAAGAAATAAAATAAGTGCTTTCATTTTTTCATTCATTCATAATGTTCAATACATTGTTTGCAAGAAAAGGAAGTACAAAATTAAACAAGCATTTCACAAATGTTGTTTTTTGTATTCATTGGAGTAAAAAGGAGAATCAAGTGTCCCACACAAGCTATGGGAGTAGCTGGAACAATGAACCATAAGGAATATCCTATGGTACTAAATATTGAAAAGGAGAAAGAGAATGTAAGAAAGAACATAATCATCATTGCCTAATGGTGTCTTTGATTTTCCTCCAGAGTTGAGCTCTCCTTTCTGCTCCCATGCTCCAAGTGAACCTAAAAGTGGATGAAAGTTTTGTTAGAGCTTATACTATGAAAATTCCTACATGGTCCATCAATAGTAATATAGAATATTGTCTATGATGCATTTAATCAACTGAGCAAGAACAAGAATAGTACAAGAGAATACCAAGGAGAAAACATCATGAGAAAAATTTGAATTTATTGTTTTAATCTAAATTTTTTATTTCTTGTGCAGGTATAGGAAAAACCATGTTTCTATTTTGTTTTGAATATCATAAAGCATGTGGTTTGAAATAGGCTCCCACAAGGATTGAGACCCGACATGCTCTCCCTCAACATTCCACAAAGGGGTTTTTAGAAAAGAGAAAACACAAAATTTCTCAAAGAGATATGCATCTAAAGGAGTGCGTCAAGTGCCATGAGAACTCAAGCAAGTGACCATCTAGGACAATCAAGTCTAGTAGTGCAATGAACTAAAGATCATAGAGGATCAATTGTTCAAGTGAATTACCATCAAGTGCAACATCACAAAATGTGATAGTGAACAAGCATACATAATGGCTTGTTTACAAATTAAACAATAACAACTAAAGCAAATGGAGAAGCTTCTAAGTATGAATAATAGTTGTTTATATTTTAAAATATTCCATGCAATGATTGTTTTCACATCATCATGTTGTTTTCTAGGAGATAAAAATGAATGAAGAGTGCCAAAAGGAGGCTTCTCCCATCAAGCAGATAGAGTTATCAATGGTTGCAAGTGAGCTACTGAGAGAAGAGAAGAATGAAAAGAGGCATGGTTGACTGTGGGTGAAACACATTAAGTGTTTGAGATGAATGTAGCTTGAGGACAACATCATCAATGGAGAAAATTTTCAGAATGAGTAAGTTTTGCTTCAAAATTTCTATGTTACAAACATAGAGGAAAATCACATTGCCTTGTTTCATTTAATGTGAAGCCAGATGTGAGTTTTTCCTAAAGCATTCAAATGCATGAAATAAGAGATGATGAGCATCAAAGTAATCTACAAAAACAGTATAGTGGCTGAGAGAAAATTTTGCATGATGAGAAGTCAAAACATGTCAAGGTAAAGTGCATTTGAGAGTGAATCTTTGTATGCTTCATCAAGCAAGTAAGACCAAATAGCATTATATGCATCTAAATGGTGCAATAAAAGGTGCATAAAGGTATGAGGAAATTTTTTTCTTGGTAAGCTATTGAAAAGGTGTCAAATGGAATTGAACTTCATTTTGTGATACAATTCAAGCAAAACATAAAACAAAAAATTGTTGACCTATGCATTGAGCAAAGAAAATACAAGTGTTACTTGAATAACATGCCAACCTGCAACATTAAAGAAGACTTCTAAGTGGAGCAGAGATACTACCTAAATGTGAACAAGAAAAGATACAGTAGCATGTAGATAAATGAAACATTATTATTTTCCAAAACAATGAACAGTGCTCAAGTTACCTAGGGTTTCAAAGCAAATGAAACATTGATGTCCAGTTTTTCATGTCACAAGATGCATATGCATGAACAAAGGAAATAGGACATATTTTGCATGTATTGGAAATGAGAGCACTAATCCTATCATGTGTTTCAATAGAAATTTCTATGGATAATATTATGAGTTTTCAAATGTAGAGATAAAAGGAAATAGTTTAAGCTCATAAAAGTGCATAAAAACCCTAGTTCATGCTCTCATACCCATGGCTTGTAAAGGAGATTTCTCTCCATAAATCACAATACCCACTTAGGGTTTGTGCTAAAAAATCAAATACAAGAAGAAATAGTAAGGGTTCAAGCCCTTAACAATAGAGAAGCTTTCAAAATGAAGAAACCAAGCTACAAACCGCGGCCATCAGGGGTTTTGAAAACCCATAAAATGGAAAACATCTATCTAAAAAATGTTTTCATTTGCACATTGTGGGTTGAGCCCCATAATATTTTTTTCTATAGAAAATAAGGAGAATACATAGTGATGGCCACAACCTGTGTAATGGCCGAGCTCAAAGGGCATAAAGAACGTCATCATTTTTTATGAGAAAATCTTGAACAAAGCTTTATTTAAGAGGGAAATGCCTTTAAGAGTGAGAAGAGAAGGTTTACCTTGAATTTCAATGTGGATAAGAACAACAAAGCCCAAATCTAGAGCCTTCAAAGAGCTCAAACAGACCCTCGAATGACCACCACAAAGAGTGGAGAGGAATGACAACATAGTAAAACACATAAGGTATATAAAAACCAGTCACAACAATGGCCTTTAGGCCTTTTCTTTCTCATCGAATGGAGTGAAAAATGTATCAAAATGTAGATAAAAGTACTTACCATTGAATGTAGAAGAAGGAATGAAATAATGGAGAAGAAAAGAGCTCAAATGGTGAAGTCTATTCTCCAAACCCTAGTCTCCCATGGTGGTGGCCAACAGAGCCCCATTTTCCCTAACTTGGTTGATGCAAATGGTAACCAAAATATGTGTTTGAAGAATTTTTTGTTAAGGTTTTTCCATTTCTCAATTCAAATGTGTTTTTAATCACATTTCTTTTTAAAAACAAATTCCTTAATTAATACCTTGCCTCATGTGTTTCCTAGGTTGAATGACTTAGGCATTTCTTTTTTTTATTTTTAAAGAAAATCAAAATGTCGTATGTGCTTTAGACCCTTTCATTCTAGGGTAGGCCTTTTCATTCCTTCGAAACATTTTATGCCCATCAATTTTTCCTTAGGATAAATTGAGTGATGACCTTAGGTTCTTTGTATTTTTCCTAAGTCTTGAGTAGTTTAGGGTTTCCCCTTGGATTTTGAGTCACTTTATGTGATGGGGCTTTTAATTATTTTTATGATTTTTTGAAGAAAAATCAAGTATGTAGAGAACCTATATAATGTTTTCATTTTTCACAAGCATTGATGTAAAAATAAAAATATTTGGAGATAGAAAATAAAATTAGAGTAACTCGAGGTGAATTGAAAAAATCAAATGCAATTGGTCTTTCTATATTGTAATTCATAAACTACATATGATTGTAAAACAACACTAATGGTAATGTTTCTATAAATTACCTTGGTTTTTTTTAGTGTTTAAAATGTAGTTGATACACTCGAGTCTTGTTGGAAACCTTCTATTTTGAGTTTTAGTTCCTAAGTGGATTTGGAAAAGAGGTGGCAGTTAGAACTTTCTATTTTTAGTTTTGGGCAGTTTTGGACCTGATTTTGTGGAGTTTTTGGATCAACTTGTTGGATATGAGAAGTTTCCATTTTGGTGAAATTGTTTGGAGCAGTTCGAGCCCCTTCTTTTTAGGATTTTTCCTTGAACTTTAAAATGAAGAATGAGTTGCTTTTTGATGATGTAGTGGGCCTGATTTTTCTATTTTTGCACCATGGATGTCACTTGATGCCTATAAGTTGGAGAAATTTTGAATTTCTGAGGGTTCAAAATTATGTTTCTTGCTCTCTTATGCTTTGCTGAGAGTTTTGTAAACTTGTTTGAATTAGATTTTGATGTCTTGCTCCTTCATTGCAATAAAAGCACCAGAGTTTTCCTTTCCCTTTTCTTGTCATGAGCTCACAGTGATAATCTAATTTTGTTTGTGATTCAAAGTAGTTGATCCTTCCTTGTCTTATTATTGTAGGTTATAGTCAAGAGTTGTAGTTAGTTTAGGTTGCATACTATATTCATTGTTCAGGAATCTTTATGCAAAACACTATTGAGCTAAATATTCTAAAGTGGATTGTGAGAGAAAATTGATTTGAAAGAGGTGTTGTGAGTTAATTTTTGTCAAAATATTAGATATCTAGTTGATCATCATTAGCTGTAGATTTTGTTTTGTACCTTCTTTCTGTCCCCTTTTCCTCAAAAAATTCATAGGTTAGGTGATTAGCTAGAGGGAACCATCCCACTCTGGAGATTCGCTCCCACCAATTGATTGACCCACAAATTAGGGAGTGTTTACATGTTGCAATAGGATAGCCAAGCCTAGCTTGACTAAGGATGTAATCCTGGTTGCCAAATTTTTGGAACACCCAGTGGGACTCTAGAAGTCTGTTTCAAAGTCAAATTTTTATATTTTAAGTTACTGTTTTGGTATGCACAATGGAGTTTCAGCCTTTGAAGGTGAAAAAAAAGCATACCTAGTGACTCCATTCGATCTAGTGTGAACAACACATGGGAAGTGAAAATGTTGAAGTATCTTTTGTTTCCTTCAATATTATCATCCTTTGGAGGAAAGATCATCAAATACCATGACAACTCTGAGAAGAATTTTTCTAGTTTTCGAATGATCAAGTGTTGGTGTATTTATTTTAAAGATTTTGATTCTTTCTTTTCAGCCTTTGAATGAACTTGCATGTTTGTGCTTCATGATAATACGTTATATCATTTTCCATATGATGAAAATCCTGCTTATCCATCTTCATATTAGCCATGTCAACATAATTATGATGTTGGTTTCAATTCCACAGATTTTCAAAACCAACATCCACAATATAACTACCACCCACCCACCCCTGCTCAACCTCCATCTCAGCCATCATATGCACAAAATCAGCCCCAAAATATTGAAGACTTGAGTTTTAGAGATATAAGGTTGAACTGTGAAAGACAGATGAGTGAAATAGAAAAACAAAGAAATCAATTAAATCAATAGGAGGAGATTACAAGCCTAAAGAGTGAATTGTTTAACTTCATGCTTGATTTCAAAAGGAAACTGGAGGAGACCAAGAGGTAACATGAATATAACCAGCAATAGGAAGAGATGGCTTGTCAGGCTATCTCTATGAGAAAGAGTTGGAGACTCAAATGCATGAATTCCAAGCAGCCACTATAGTTCTAGAGTAGCCTACTCTAGAAGAGGTTTGTAAGTATCAAATTCCAAGCTTTAGACAAAGAAAACCTCCTAGATCTTCCCAAGATGAAAATCCAATTTTTAGATGCCTCCCTTTATTTTGAAAGCCTATCATTCAACAAGAAGCTAGCCCTGCTACTAATTTTCCAAACCCATTTTTTGGAAAATACATCCCTAGATTCAATATGCTATGCTTTGAAAAAGATGAACCTACTTCTGATCATATCTAGCCTAGTATAGCTCCAAAGTATCCCATTGGAAAAAAGCTTTCCTTGCAAGAAACCCAAGAATCTCCCCAAGTTTCTCCACCTAAGAGGATGAGCCCTTTGATCAAAGAACCCTACTTTTCATAGAGAAGCTTAGGAAAGTAAATCCATTATGCTCAGCCCTAGAATTCTACCATTTGCAGCAACAAAAGATTTAGCAACAAAAGTCTTTTTCGAATGAGTTATTGTTGGTTTTTACTAATGAATTTTTTGGTTTTTCTGAAAATGATCGAGTTGCTATAATAAGTCCATCAGGGCAGCAAGATAAGGAGGTAAAGAAGGTTGATCAAGGGGATAATGAGTTACCTGAGAATGATGTTGTTTTTTATCAGCAAGAAGAGGTAAAGGAGGTTGTTCAAGAGGATGACTCCACATTTTTGTTTGATGAGCTACCTTCTTTCATGGACCAAGATGAGGAAATCATGATCACAGTCGTAGTAGCTACAAGTCAAGGGGAAGAGAATATTTTGGAAAAGCAAGACCAGCTGGGATAGGATGATATTGACAACTATTTTGAGGTTTCTAACTGTTACATTGAAGAGGAAGATTTAGAAAATTAGGAACAACTTCTTGTAGAGGTGGAGAAGAATGTTGAGGTACCTATTTTAACTAATTTATTTGAAGATCTGCCTTTGTTTGTTCCTATTGATGAAGAAAATACATGTGAGCTAACAAAATTGACAAGTTGTGATAAGCAAGGACATGAAAATCGCATTGATAGGAAGCCAATCCATTAACATATGAATGAGGAAAGCATTGTTGTGGAATTCCAAGAGTGTGGTATGCATGATAACACACCTAAAATGGAGTATAATCATGATATTGAAGGAATGGTTCAGATAGAGCAAGGTGGGGTGATGGTTGAAGAGTCAATTGACAGAGGCAAAGCTGGCATAGAAACATTGGAGGTGGCTTCCTTTGAGGAATAGTTAAGTGAACTGATTAGAAAAAATCAATCTTTCCAAGACACTTTAACTCATGAGTGTCAAGATCCTAGCTATTCAACTTGTAGAGAGCTTGCTACTTTGTTGAATCCTTGTGATGATCGCGTGAATGAAGAGGATTGCAAGGAAAGTATGCAACTAAAACCCTTGGGAGAAGAGATCCAATGAGAAGAAATTTTTCATGTAGCTGATTTGCATGATCATAGCTTGTCGGAGGAGCTTCCTTTCTATTGTACAGAGGAGCTCAAGGCTGGTGTTTCAATTAAAGGTTTAATGGAGGAGGATGGTCTATTGACCATAGAGGAGGGATTGACACAAAAAGCTATCATGCAAGCTGATGCTATTGTTATTGACCACCCAAGCTATTTTCCCTCCATCCAAAACCTTCAAGGGTATGTCCTATCAAGCATATAACTAGGCTAGAGATCAACAAGAAAGAGCAGCCATGTGACAATGTTGATCGCAAGCATCAAGGGAGGTATCATTTTGAGCACAACCAATTCATCCTTTCACTTGATCACCACTAGTTCAGAAATCAAGAAAGGTGGGTAAGTGATCTCACTTTTCTCCTTGGAAGGATGTTGCGTAAAATGGTTGAATACTTTATTTTTCTCATCTTTTGGTGGATTCACAAACAATTAGAGCATTGCAAGATTTTTAGGAGGGGGAGCTATTTTTCAAAACCAGTTAATGGTTTTGTTTGAGTACCTTTTCCACTGGCTAGTGTAGGGTAGAGTTAATGTTCACTACTAATAAGTGCTCTTGAAGCACATTTATTTTCATTTTTCCTTTCATAAGTGCCTCTACACCTTGTTTTTTGGTCGCCAGGGCCTTGTTTGTTTGCTGATTTTCTTTTCTGGTGTTGTTTTTATTTCTATTTGGAGTTGCAAGTTTTAAATTTTTCAAAATTCTTGAGTTTCAAAAGGGCAGCATTGACTCCATAACCAATGTATATTTATAAGGCAACTGGCCTAGTGCTTAGAAAGCAAGCATCTAGCAGAGGTTTCCAAAAGTGTTATCAATTTTTCACATAGCTCGAATTGATAGAGCTGGTTATGCAAGTTCATTTTAAGGTGAATAATTTCAATTTGTTATTGTAGATGTTTTACATTGCAAATGCTTGAATTGTTTAGTTTTAAAGAAGTGCAATGTGTTTTTAGTTTCTTTATATGATTTGCAACATTAAGTATTGCATTAGAAATAAAATAAGTGCTTTCATTCTATCATTCATTCACAATGTTCAATACATTGTTTGCAAGAAAAGGAAGTACAAAATTGAACAAGTCTTTCACAAATGTTGTTTTTTGTATTCATTAGATTAAAAAGGAGAATCAAGTGTCACACACAAGCCATGGGAGTAGCTGGAACAATGAACCATAAAGAATATCCTGCGCTATTCAAGATTGAAAAGGAGAAAGAGCATGTAAGAAAGAACATAATCGTCATTGCCTGATGGTGTATTTCAGCTGCCTCCAGAGTTGAGTTCTCCAACCTGCTTCTGTGCTCCAAGTGAGCCTACAAGTGGATGAAAGTTTTGTTAGAGCTCAAACTATGAACATTCCTACATGGTCCATCAACAGTAATGTAGAATATTGTATATGATGCATTGACTCAACTGAGAAAGAACAAGAGTACAAGGGAATACCAAGGAGAAAACATCATGAAAAACTTTTGAATTTATTGTTTTAATCTAGCATTGTTTGTTTCTTGTGAAAGTATAGGAAAACACATGTTATTTACTTTTTTTGAATATCATAAAGCATGTGGTTTGAAACAGGCTCCCACAAGGGCTAAGACCCGACATGCTCTCCCTCAACATTCCAGAGAGGGGTTTTCAGAAAAGAGACAACTCAAAATTGCTCAAAGAGATATGCATCTAAAGAAGTGCATCAAGTGCCATGAGAACTCAAGAAAGTGACCATCTAAGACAATCAAGTCTGATAGTGCAATGAATTGAAGATCATAAAGGATTAATTTCTCAAGTGAACTACCATCAAGTGCATCATCACAAAATGTGATAGTGAATAGGCATACATAATTCCTTGTTTACAAATTAAACAATAGCAACTAAAGCAAATGGAGAAGCTTCTAAGTATCATATCAACAACAGTTGTTTATATTTCAAAATCTTCCATGCAATTATTGTTTTCACACCATCATGTTGTTTTCTAGGAGATAAAAATAAATGAAGAGTGCCGAAAGAAGGCTTCTCCCATCAAGAAGATATAGTTATCAATGGCTGCAAGTGAGCTACTGAAAGTAGAGAATGAATGAAAAGAGGCATGTTTGACTATGTGTGCAACACATTAAGTGTTTGAGATGAATGTATCTTGAGGACAACATCATCAATGGAGAAAATTTGTAGAATGAGTAAGTTTTGCTTCAGAATTTCTATGCTACAAACATAAAGGAAAATCAAATTGCCTTGTTTCATTAAATGTGAAGCCAGATGTCCATTTTTCCTGAAGCATTCAAATGCATGAAATAAGAGACAATGAGCATAAAAGTAATCTATAGAAACACTATAGTGGCTAAGAGAAAATGTTGCACGATGAGAAATCAAAACATGTCAAGGTAAAGTGCATTTGAGAGTGAATCTTTGTATGCTTCATCAAGCAAGTAAGAGAAAATAGCATGATATGGATCTAAATGGTGCAATCAAAGGTGCATGATGGTATGATGAAATGTTTTTCTTGGTAAGCTATTGAAAAGGTGTCAAATGGAGTTGAAATTCACTATGTTATACATTTCAAGAAAAATAGAAAACAAAAAATTGTTGACCTATGCATTGAGCAAATAAAATACAAGTGTTACTTGAATAACATACCAGCTTGCAACATTAAAGAAGATTTCTAAGTGGAGCTAAGATACTACCTAAATGTGAACAAGCAAAGATATAGTAGCATGCGGGCAAATGAAACATTATTGTTTTCCAAAACAATGAAAAATTCTCAAGTTACCTAGGGTTTCAAAGCAAATGAGACAGTGAAGTCCAGTTTGTCATGTCACAAGATGCATCTGCATGAATAGAGGAAACATGACATATTTTGCATATATTGGAAATGAGAGCACTAATCCTATCGTGTGTTTCAACAAAAAATTTCATGGATAATATTATGAGTTTTTAAATGTAGAGATAAAAGGAAATAGTTCGGGCTCATAAAAATGCATAGAAACCCTAGTTCATGCTCTCATACTCACAGTCTGTAAAGGAAATTTCTCTCCATAAATCACAATACCCACTTAGGTTTTGTGCTAAAAATGAAAATACAAGAAGAAACAACAAGGGTTTGAGCCCTTAACAATAGAGAAGTTTTCAAAATGAAGAAACCAAGCTACAAACCATGGCCATGAGGGGTTTTGAAAACCCATAAAATGGAAAGCATGTATCTAAAAAATGTTTTCGTTTAAAAAAAAAATTCATTTGCACATTGTGGGTTGATCTCCATAATATTTTTCTCAACAAAAAAGGAGAATACATAGTGATGGTCATAGCCTGTGTAATGGCCGAGCTCAAAGGGTGCAAAGAACTTCATCATTTTTTATAAGAAAATCTTGAGCAAAGCTTTATTTAAGAGGGAAATGCCTTTAAGAGTGAGAAGAGAAGGTTTACCTTGAATGTTGATGTGGAGAAGCAGAAAAAATCTCATGGACAGATCCTTCAAAGAGCTCAAACAAACCCTACAATGGCCACCACAAAGAGTGGAGAGGAATGACAACACACTAAAACAAATAAGGTATGAAAAAACTAGTCACAACCATGGCCTTTAGGCCTTTTCTTTCTCATCAAATGGAGTGAAAAAAGTATCAAAATGTAGATAAAAGTGCTTACCATTGAATGCAGAAGAAGGCACGATAGAATGGAGAAGAAAAGAGCTTGAATGGTGGAGTCTCTGCTCCAAATCCTAGTCTCCCATGGTGACACCTAGCAGAGCCCCATTTTCCCTAACTTGGTTAATGCAAATGGTAACCAAAAAATGTGTTTGAAGAATTTTTTGTGTTAGGGTTTTTCCCATTTGTCAATTCAAATGTGATTTTAATCACATTTATTTTCAACAACAAATGCCTTAATTAATACCTTGCCTCATGTGTTGCCTAGGTTGAATGCCTTAGGCATTTATTTTTCTAATTTTTAAAGAAAATCAAAATGTCATATGTGCTTTGGACCCTTTCATTCTAGGGTAGGCCTTTCCATGCCTTCAAAACATTTTATGCCCATGCATTTTTCCTTAGGAGAAATTGAATTATGACCTTAGGTTCTTTGTCTTTTGCCTAAGTCTTGAACAGTTTAGGGTTTCCCTTTGGATTTTGAGTCACTTTATGTGATGGGGCTTTTAATTATTTTTATGATTTTTTGAAGAAAAATCAATTATGTAGAGAACTTATATAATGTTTTCATTTTTCACAAGCATTGATGCAAAAATAAAAATATTTGGAGATAGAAAATAAAAATCATAGTAACTGGAGGTGAATTGAAAAAATCAAATGCAATCAAGCTTTCTTTATTATAATTCATAAACTACATATGATTGTAAAACAACACTAATGGTATTGTTTCTATAAATTACCTTGGTGTTTCTTATTGTTTAAAATGTAGTTGATACACTCAAGTCTTCTTGGAAACCTTCTATTTTTGAGTTTCAGTTCCTGGGCAGATTTGAAAAAGAGGTGGCAGTTAGAACTTTCTATTTTTAGTTCTAGGCAGTTTTGGACCTGATTTTGTGGAGTTTTTGGATCAGCTTGTTGGAGATGAGAAGTTTCCATTTTGGTGAAGTTGTTTGGAGTAGTTTGAGCCCCTTCTTTTTAGTCTTTTTCCTTGAAATCAAAAATTCAAAATGAGTTACTTTTTTGATGATGCAATGGGCCTAGTTTTTCTTTTTTTGCACCATGGATGTCACTTGATGCCTATAAGTTGCAGAAATTTCAAATTTCTCAGGGTTTAGAATTTTGTTTCTTGCTCTCTTATCCTTTGTTGAGAGTTTTGTAAACTTGTTTGAATCATATTTTGATGTCTTTCTCCTTAATTTATAATAAAAGCACCAGATTTTTCCTTTCCCTTTTATTTTCATGAGCTCATAGTGATAATTTTATTTTTTGTGTGATTCGAAGTAGTTGATCCTTCCTTGTCTTATAATTGTGGGTTATAGTCAAGAGTTGTAGTTAGTTCAGGTTGCATACTATATTCATTGTTTAGGAATCTTTATGCAAAACACTATTGAGCTAAATGTTCTAAAGTGGATTGTGAGAGAAAATTACTTTGAAAAAGGTGTTGTGAGTTAAGTTTTTTCAAAATCTCGGATATCTAGTTGATCATCATTAGTTGTTTTTTTTTTTGCCTTCTTTCTGCCCCGTTTTCCTTAGAAAATTCATAGGTTAGGTGATTATCTAGAGGGAACTAGCCCACTTTTTAGATTCACTCCCACTAATTGATTGACCCACAAATCAGGGAGCATTTCCATGTTGCAGTAGGATAGCCAAGCCTAGCTTGACTGAGGGTGCAATCCTAGTTGCCAACAGGACCAATTCCCAAGTTTGATTCTTCTCAATTTACATAAGTTATTCTTTCATTGCTTCCTTCCAATGTTCATCTTAACAAGCTTTACTTACAATCTTTGGTTAAATCTTAGAAAGTAAACATAGATTGACTTCAATAGCAGCTCCACTTCTAGTTAATACACCTTTTATCTTGTCACCAATAATCTAGATTTCTAAATGATTCTTCTTTACTTATCTAGGTGTCTTAGGGGACATCACCAAAGCATATTCTTCTCTTTTATTTCGTTCATCCTATTTCTCTTACTGATATTTTTCCTATTCTTCCATGATCTCCTCAATTCTTACCCAATCACGTTCATTAGATTCATATCCATCAATGTCAATATAATTCTTCATTGTCTCATCATCCTTGACATTTGAAGTCTCTAAGATATTTCTCAATATTTTATTGAAACATTCACATGCCTTGCTTTTAGTAGAATATCCAAGGAAAATTCCTTCATCACTTCTTGCATCAAACTTTCCTAAAGTTTCTTCATCTCTTCTGATATAATATTTGCTTATGAATACCTTGAAATACTTAATAGTAGGAATTCTTCCATGTCATATCTCATAGGGAGTCTTTGTACTATTTTATCTTGCTTGAACTTGATTAAATCCATAAATAGTAGTATGAATAGCTTATTTCCAATAGAATTCTAATAAACTAGCCTCAATAACCATTGATCTAGTAGCTTCTTGAAATGTTATATTTTACCTTTCAACAACTCCATTTTGTTGATGAGTTATTAGGGTAGATAACTGTCTCTTTATTCCATGCACTTCAAAAAAAAAATTAAACTCATGGGAGGTGAATTCTCCACCTCTGTCATGAATCTATCTAATGCATTTGATTTCTCTCTAAGAAATGTAACCCATGTATATCTAGAATAATAATTAATTAAAAGCATAAATTACCTTTCACCAAGTAGACTTCTCACACTTGTAGGACCACAAAGATCTTTATGAACTAAATCTAGTAGTCCGATAGTAGACTATTCCTTTGATCTGTAATTATTTCTTTCTTGCTTTCCAAATAGATAATTTTTGGAAATAGCATTAACAATATTTGTAATTCTCAGTAAATCTCTCACCTCCTAAAAAACACTAATCCTTGCTAAGTTATCAAAAATCATGTGATAGATTCTCCTATGCCATAACCAACTATCATTAATTTGAGTCATAAAGCATCGCCCATTAGCACCCTTAAGTTGATAGATATGTCCTTTAGATTTATTTCCTGTAGTAATCAATGTTATCAATCCTTTCCAGATCTCACATCTCTCATCCTTAAACAAAAGATCATATCCTTTTCTACACATTTGAAAAACACTCAATAGATTATGCCTTAAACCCTTAATATAGCAGACATCATCAATATGATGCTTGCCATAAAAACTCATTAAACCTATATCACATATTTTAGCACCAGTATCATCTCCAAACATAACCAAGCCTCCATCATATTTTTCAAGCTTAACAAACTTACTCTTATCACTAGTCATGTGATGTGAATAACCACTATCAACTACCCAATAGTTTTTCTCTTATTTAGCATGTAGGGCAGAGATAACCATACCTTCATTTTTCTCCTTCTTTGGAGGGATTTCCTTTACTTTTTTTTTAGAATTAGCAGAAGTAGGTTCATCCTTAAATGCCAAGAACAAGAATTCATTGTCATCAAGATCTTCATATTATGAATCCTCATCAGATTTACTAGCATTCTCATTCACATAGTAAGCTTTGTTAATCTTCTTTCCTTTCTTTTCTTTCTCATATCTTTGTTTATTCCTTTAAGCTCTTTCTGGACACTTTGCAACATAATGACCTATTTCTCCATAACTAAATCATAACTTCATACTTAACAAAACCTTTCCTCATCCTTCTTACAAAGTTAGCTTCTATTTCATCAAGGTTTTCTTCATCTGGATCTTTAGCTTTTGTAGTTTTAAAAGCAGTCTTTGTTTTGCATACATTCCTTAAACTCAACTTCCTCATCTCATACGATGTCAAAAATCCTAAGAGAAAATCCTTAGTACAGGTCTTATAATCTATAGTCTACTCAATATCACTCACCTTCTCACTATAAGCATCAGGAAGAGTTCTAAGAATCTTCTTTACAATCCTAGTTTCATCTATAGTAGCACCAAGTCCTCACATTCTGGGCACTATCTCATCTAATCTTTGTACATAAGATTTAACATTCTCATCTTTAGAAATATGTAGAATATCAAACTATGTCTCCAAGTTATGTAGCTTTGCTTCTTTAACTCTTTCATCACCATCATGCACTCTTTCCAAAGCATCCCAAACTTCCTTAGCAGTCTTCAAATTTTGAACCTTAATCAACTCAAAATGTACCAAAATATTCTTCAAGATGTACTTCACCTTATTATTCACTTCATGTGCTTTGATCTCTTTAGGCATACTCAAACCATTAGTAGGAGGAGTGTAAGGATTCTTGTAAGCTTTCTCAACATCATATTTGCAATACTCCAAATATTCTTCCATCAATACTTTCTAGATACCATAATTAGTTTCATCGAACCTTAGATAATCATATATCATTTTTCTAGCCACCCCAAACCTTCCTCAAGTAGTTAAGCTCTTCACCAAGGAACCATGCTCTAATACCAATTGTTGAATAGGACAATTGAGAGTGGGGTTGAATCAGTTGTCACAAAATTAAACCTTTAATTAAATAACCAAAACTAATTTTCAATACTTCTTAAATGATTAATCATCAAATGCCGATGCATAAACTCAGATCCACCACTTAAACACAATAACAACAAATTTATGTGGAAAACCCAATAAGGGAAAAACCGTGGTGAGGATTAACTCACACTATAGAGAATATCAAAACTAATTACAAGAGGCTCATTGCCTGAAATAAGGCTCATTTTCAAAACAAGGACTCACTATCTAGAACAAGGAATGACTTTCTAGAACAAGGAATCACTATCCAATAGGGCTAACAACCCAAAGGGCTCACTACCACAAAGAAACATAGAAGAAAAAGAAGACTTGTTATAGAGATACTACAATCCCAATGCAACAAATGATTCCACTACAATTACTCACAAACATGCATGAATGATAGATTTCACCTTCTGCTCACTACATCCAAAAACTCAGCATTAACCTTCACATTGATCTACCACACTCACATCACACACACTCACTGAATAGAATCAATGTCACATCTAATATCTAATTGCACTTCCTCTTTTCTCTTATCACTCTTCTTCTTCACTCTTGTATATTTCTTCACCACTAACTCATCTTGTATTTATACCATCTTCAATTTTGAAACATATCAAAAGTTAGCCATCCAAATTCAAATTCAAATTATGTCAACACCAAAACATCCTAGGGTGGAATTAGAATGAGGTTGACCCAAAAACACACTTCAAGGTACCCAAAAAGATCCAACATGCTTCATCAACCTCAAAAGTAGTATTTCACACAAGGTTGTCCAAACTAGTGTAAAACACATAGAACCATTAAGCACAAATCTTCCAAATATCAAAACTAACTTCAATAGAATCAGGAAAAATAAATTCTAGAACTGCAAGTCATAAGACTTCATCAAAGAGAAATCTGGACCAACAACATTTCTCCTAGACCTCAACCAAAAACATAGAAAACCACAATTCATAACTGGTGAACACAACTTGGATTGTACAACAAATCAACAACTAAAACTCTAGATATAGCATCTTCTAACAACCATGAACATGTCTGAACCAGAAAAACATAGGAGAAAATCCTAACCAAAACCTGTAGCAACCACTAACTACCTACAACATATCTTCATTACAATTTTCTCAATATCCTTGACATCTACAACCAACAACAACTAGTTGATAACCAATTGACCAATTGACATCAATGACAACACCTTCAATTTTTCCATTCTTCCAACATTGTATGTATGTATGTATGTATGTATGTATGTATGTATGTATGTATCTATATCTACATAATGTATATATGTATACATATATGTATGATTAAAAACTATATAACTCCATTAAAAAATGAAACAGACATATAATAGAAAAATAAATTATATAAAATAAAAATTAGATAGATAAATATATAAGAAAATAGTTTTCTAGAGTTTTGATGAGGGGGGCTACTCCACCCAACACCCACATAGAACACAACAAATATCAACAGAAAAAATGCAAGAAAAAAAAACCCACATTCAATTACTTTCAGAAGATAAAATTACAGATTCAAAAATTATAATGCTACAGCCACATGGGCTTGATTCATTACAAATAAAATAAAATCTCTAAGAAAATCTATTATTCAAAGCCACAATATTCACTAATGGAGCCACCTCCTAAAGCATCATTTCTACCCTTTATTTGACACCAATAACTACCTTAGAATGTTCTAGAAAGTGTAACTCCCCCTTTTGTTTTGACACCAAAATTCCAATCATTCAATCTTGTACCTAGGACGATATTTTATTGAAATTCAATTTTTGGTGGAACAGCTTCTCAGATCTATAAATTTTGACTCAAGTGTCTAATTTTCTATTATAATATATCATTGAAATTTTTTCAAAGAGATATACAACATTGAAGTGATATGAAGATAATTTCATCCATTTTTCAAGCTTTTCTAAGGATTCTAAGGGTTTCAAATTTGAGTTTGAAGTTGTATTAGAGAAATTATCAGGATGAAAAATTTAATCTCCCAAATGGTACAGGATATTGAAATGATTCTTCTCCCATTGAATACATTTTATAATACCACTCCTTGGGGTTAATTTTCAAGTGCATACAAGACCATTTATCCCAACTTACTAAAAATATTAAGTGACTATTTTTTACCTTTTTCCTTCTAAATATCTTACACCCCTTAAGTATCATCATCAGACTCAAAACCACAAAATAAAATAAGGAAAAAATAATCTTTTGGGTGATGCAAGATTTCCCCTACACTAAATGCTCCTGCATCAGACATCTAGGGTAATTTGAGAAGTGACCTTGTCACTTCTCTAGTGATGGATGAAAACCAAGTTAATCAACCTCTACCTTAGCAATGTTGAATCTTCAACAAGCCTTCCTTTATATTTTTAACTAGATATTCTTCATACTACCTATTTCTTGTACTTCTACCCACATGACTATCCAATATTTCTTCTATCTCTTCCTTCTTTGAAGTAGGTTATGAATATTCAACTTCTTGATTATTGGTCCATCCTCCATATCTCCTTCATGATACTTTGTCAAATGAATAGTGTTGAACACAAGAGAGATGTTTATCCCACTCAACAAATCTACCTCATAAGCATTTCCTCTATCATTATTCTTTAGGATCTTACATGGTACAAATTTCATCATTTTTAACTTGTTATATGTTCCCATTGGGAACCTTTATTTTCTTAGATGAACCACGACTTCATCTCCATCTTGGAATTCCTTAAATATATGATTTTGATCTACCTTATCCTTGTATTAAGAATCCATCTTATTGAGATGATTTCTTACCTCTTTCCTGTAATTTCTTCAAGTACTTTATAAAATATTTAGCCTCAACACTGCTCTTTTCCCATTTATCCATATTCCTCAACTCCCAAGCAATTCTCGAACTACTCCCATATATAATATAGAATGGGGATTTACCAATACTCTTTTTGATAGAGCTATTTTTTAAAAAAAATCTTGTGGTAAAATAAAATCCCATCTCTTGGGCTTACCTACTACTAAGCATCTTAGAAGGTTTCCCAAACCCTTATTCACCACCTATGTTTTTCCATAAATCTATAGATGGTGTGCATAATTGAAATTCAAATCTATTTTAAAATTCTTCCATAAGGCCCTCTAGAAATAACAAAAAAAATTGGTTTTTGAAACCATACTCTCTGATATACCGTGTCATTTCACCACCTCTTTGAAAAATAACTCTAAATTGTGAACATCACTATTCTTAGGACATAAACTGAAATGCTACTTTTTTGAAAATATATCTACCACCACAACTATTGAATTGTGTCCTCTCTTTTTCCTTGGTAAACCAAGAACAAAGTCCATGCTAATATCTTCCCATGGCCTCTTTGGTATAGGTAATGGCTTACATAGCCTATTATTTTGACTTACCCCTTTAGCTATCTCACATACTTTTTAATTTTGTACAAACTTCCTCACATCTTTGTTTTAATTATGATCAATAATAATTCTCACTAACAAGATAAATTATCTTATCTCAACCAAAGTGTCAAGCCAATCCTCTACTATGCTTCTCCTTTATCATATTCTCTCATAGAACTCCTCAAAATGCACAACTATCTTCCTCTAAAAAAAATCCCATCTTGGATTAATAAATACAACCATTTTGACATATTCAAAGTAAGAGGTTACAAACAAACCTTTTAGGCCTTTATAAAATCTAGATCTTCAAGATACAAGCTCCACGTTCATCTTGATCAATAAGTTTTTCCATTTACTTAAGGCATACACAACTATGTTTGATATTCCACTCTTGTGATTCAAAATAAAGTATAACTCTACAAAAAATCAACCCATTTTAAGTACCTTTGATTTAACTTTCCTTGACTATTAAGATACTATAAATCCCGATGATCAATATATAAAAAAAAACTATTTTGGAAACAAATGTTGTCTTCATTTCTTCAAATCATAGCATAAAACTCTTTTTAGCATCATTTCTCACTAAAATAGGCAATGAGTTTATCTTATTGACTCAAAACAACTCCTATTGCACTACCACTAACATCACTATCTACCTAAAATACCTTACTAAAATTTGGAAGTTCCAAAGTAGGTTTCTGTATGAAATTTTTCAACATATCAATACTCTTGGTTGCTCCTATTGTAACAACCAATATCCTTCTAACACAAATTAACTGAGATGTTTCACCCAAAGGTTAAAATAGGAACAAGAGAAGAAAATGATTTATTTTTTTAAAAAAAGTAATTAGAAACCTTCATGCTACTACATTTCATTTGTATAATCATATAAAGAAAGAAAGTTGCATCATTATTTTCTAATTGATAACATCAATATCAAAACATGATACAAATATTTTCATCAATTAATTGTTTAAGATAAATAAAGAACTATCAGAGAATAGGGTCAAAGAACCTCATATAATTATTTCTCTCATCCAAGACTTGGCATGCCACTGGAGAGAGGGAAAGCATCATCTAGATGTTTTTCCTCTAACCTCAAACTCAAGCAGTCCCCTACACACTTCTTGACTGGAAGTGGCCCTACCCTTCAATGAAAGGTTGTATTGGGAACCCTCTCAGTTGCCATGTGAGCTTTAGTGTGTACCCCCACCTAGCTAACTTTGTCACACTACTAAGGATACCCTCCTACTAAGTGAGACATCTTCGATTAATTACATGTCTGAAGTATGGTGAACTGACAAATGCATGTGGTGGCAATGGTACTCACTATGGCCATATTTTTTGTACAACTGTACAACCACTACAAGAGTGTAGTCAAGGTTCACCACCCTACTCAACTTGGAGAAAGATACTGACCTAGGGCTTACTAGACTACCTATCCTTCCCCAATAAAAATTCTCTAAATATAATACAAATAGAGAGGAGGATGCATTCAACCTCCCTATGATGTCAATTTGAATCCTTCGTAGAACTTCTACATTATTGGGTATATCCCTCGAGTTCATGGCTTAAGTCACAAGATTAAACTACACTCATACTCTTAGGTTTTTCTTCCTCCTAGCTCAACCTAAATGGTTGAGGCTTTAAGATAAAATCTTTCTTACGTAACTTGGTTAAAGGACCCTTGATACCCTAGACATTATTTCTATACTCCTTAAAAAATGTAAAGCACGAATTAGTAACCTCTTTTTATGATATTTATATATTTCTAACTTTCAATCACTTCCAAGAATGCATTGGGTTAACATATTCAACCCAAGAATAGATTATGAACACTCAAAGAGTGAAAAACCTTGGGTATGCTCTCATTGAGTTGTGATGCCAGTCTTATCTTGATATCAATCAAAATACGAAGCAAGAAAAATCATACCAAATAGTTTCTCTCAACTAGAAAACAATTTTTTGCATCCCTTTATATTATATAATACCATATAAATAATCCAAAGACCATTCTTATTACCCCAACAAGGCATGAAAGCAATGCATAATAATTTCCATGAAGAAGACAATTTCTAAACGTTAATGTCCAAGAAACAATAGTGAACTAGGAAATCAAAGAAACAACAATTCACAATTAGCAAAAGATAATTTTTTCTTTGAGATTAGCAAGAAAGATGAGTTCAAGACTCTTCCAAAAAATTAGTAGGTTAGTATCATAAAATTTAGCAAGAATGGAAACATATGCTATTCAAGGTATAAAATATGCTTTATCATACTAGACTAGACTGTTAAGGATGAGTTTGTATAATTAAAAAATTGATGAATACAACTAGCTTAGTCTTAATTCATTCAAGCCTATATGATCAAGCAAGTAGTTTCGATCAAAATTTTGTCTTCTTTCTCCTTCAATTGAGAATCTAGTGCAAGATTAGACTCATTTTTTAAATACACTGAGAAAAGTGTGTAGAAATTCTTTTTATTTTCTAAGAATAAAGGTTTCCTAACTCATAAAGACAACCTAATAATCCTTTTGACAAAATTTGAAGAGAGTCTAAAATCATTTACCTACCTATTCAACTTGAGGTGTCGATAGTAAGTGTTCCCTGAGAGAAGCTCAAATACGTGACAACTTCAATTAAGCTCCTAGTAGTGTCCAACCTTTCCCATCAAAGAAGGTACATCTGAATCTTGATACCCATCCAAGAAAAATGATTCATGTACTTAAAGGCTACTTTTTCTATATGGAAATTTCATTTAGATTAACCAACCCCTGTCTCTTCTAGATTTGGAGTATAAATAATATGCATATTGAAACAATTCTAAGATCATTTCAAAAAAAATTATCCCATCATTCCCAATTTGGTTCCATTATTTTACCATATCGCAAAAATATTTACTTGATGATGAGGAGCATGAAGTGGTTTAAAATTGGGACTCCTCATATGCTATTCCCCCGATAATCCCCTTTATTCATGGTGAGAAATTATTTGATAACTTGAAGAATCGATTTCAACAATAACCAATCACCTAGATTCCCAAAAGATGGTAATACCAATATAATTGAAGTTATTGTGGCATTCTCATGAGGATAAGGTAGTTAGATTTCATTTCTATCCACCACCTTGCCCAAACAAAACCACATTTCCCTACTTATTCATCCATGAATGAATTGTTTAGTGTTATTCCTTCCAGATTTTGTGTCACGAAGGAAATAGCTTAAGCAACCTTGATGGATAAGATTCATCAGTTGAATAACACATCGATATTAGCACATAATATTAATTAAATCTCCAAAGTCATGGTTAGAAAATTTCATATTTAGATATATGCACACCATGCCACTACATTAGCACCATGATTTCTAAATATATTTCTAGGGGTCATAGGCCCCTCCACATCAAAAGGATTTAAGTATAAATTACTCACACCCCCAAGATAGATAAACTATTTTAAAATATTAATAAAAGGATAATAATAATCATTTCATTGGGAAACATTATTATCAAGAAGGGCGGTGTTATCTTTTATGTCAAGATGTGGCATTATTCCCAAAGTAGATTCAATTCCTAAATGCATTAATTACTATTGTGAATATATGCATAAATAAGCATAATTATATTTCGCTCATATGGTTATTTATATAGAAAGAAGTGAGGCAGTTTACAAACCCTAAAACCATCCCCCACAAAATTAGGGAACAAAACAACCAACACAAGATGACTTACCTCCAACTAGTAAAACATGCCCTAGACCTTTTAGGTTGACCAAATCTCACCCAACTGACTCGAACCCAAATGGAAACAGTGGAGACTTCACAACTCAACCTCTCTACCAGATGATACTTTCCCTCTTTTGTCCTATTGAAACTTGGTTTGTCTTTCATCATCACTCACGAAGAGCAAGTAGTTGGCCTGAAAATATTTCAATACCCTCATCATATCACATTTATATTCATAATTTCTTTTTAAAGAATAAATTATATACATATCATCCTTTTTGAATTAGGGCATCATGCATCCATAACTCAATCGAAAACTTAAATAAAAATTTGCATATTTCATCATAACATCATGGTTTTTTTAAAACTTATAGCATTTCATTGCAAAATTTATGAAAAGTAAAAGCAATCTTTTCAAAACTAGGGTGGGATGTAACATCTTCCCCCCCTTAAGAATCATCGTCCTCGATGATGAGAAGTTTTAAAACATAAGTATAAAGTAAGGTTTTTAAAGAACGTTTTCATAGTTTGTTAAGAGATGTGGAAATCTGTGTTTAATGTCCTACTAGTCTTCCTAGGTAGCACTATCTCATCATAATGGTCCCATTGAACCTTGCATTGTAACACATCCCTATTATGGAGGTAGAGCCTACGTGTTTCAAGCACCCTGAGTGGCTCAGTCGTAACCACACCTAGATCTTGAACCTGCAATGCATTCCA
This sequence comes from Sequoia sempervirens, assembly GCA_007258455.2. Classification (NCBI taxonomy): domain Eukaryota; kingdom Viridiplantae; phylum Streptophyta; class Pinopsida; order Cupressales; family Cupressaceae; genus Sequoia; species Sequoia sempervirens. The sequence continues at coordinate 256,670,357 of VDFB02000017.1, read as the reverse complement.
ATCAATCATGTGACTAATACTAAGTATATTTTTTTTATATATGACACATGAAATACATTATGCATCCTAGCAAGTGTTGGTGGTAGAGAAATTCGGTAGGTGACTAGGTTGAATTTTTGAAGAACCTCAAATGGTCCAACATAGTGAGGAGCTAGCTTGGATGATTTCCCAAACCTAACTACACTTTTTTGTGGCTTTACTCGCAACAAAACCTTTTCCCCTACTATAAAATGTCTAGGTATTCATTTGGCATCAATGTAACTTTTCTACCGATCATTGGCTTCTGCAAGTTTTTTTGATCATCCTTATTTGTCCCTCCATTTCTAAAAGCATTTCTATACCAAGGCTAATCCTATCTTCTAGCTTATCCTAGTTTATAGTAATTTGGAACTACCTTCCATATAATGCTTCTAATGGATTCATATTGATCGCTGAATGATATGAGTTGTTATACAAAAATTCCACAAGTGGAGATAATCCTCCCACTTGTACTATTGATCCATATAGTAAACACTCAAAAGGTCTTATAGAACCTGATTCACCCTTTTTATTAAACCATTTTTCTTAGGGTGGTATGAAGAACTTATGTTTACTTGGGTCCCAGGGGAGGTGAAAAGAGTTTTCCAAAATTTGGAGGTCATACTTGCATCCCTATCCAAGAAAATCTTCTCAGGAACACCATACAATCTAAAAACCTCTTGAAAAAACTTATGGCCTATGATGGGTATGTTGAACAAGAAAACTGAGATGGGGGATGAATCAGTTTTCATAGATTTAATTTTTTAATTCAATCACTGGAACTAATTCTTAATACTGCTTAAATGATTAATCATCAAATGCAAATGCAGAAAATTAAATCTAACACATAAAGACAATAACACTAGATTTATGTGAAAAACCCAATCAGGGAAAAACAATAGAGGATTAACTCAAACTATAGAGAATATCAAAATTGATTACAAGAGGCTCACTATCAAAACAAGGACTCATTTTCCAATAGGGCTATCAACTTGGAGGGATCACTACCACAAAGACATAAAGAAGACAAAGAAGACAATCTCAATGCAACAAAAGATTCCAACACAATCACTCGCAGACATGCATGAATGACAGAGTTCACCTTTTGCTCACTGCATCCAAAAATCCAACATTTAGGCTTTGCACTAATCTACCACACTCGCATCACACATACCCACTGGATATCATCATGTTGCATCTATCTACTATTTTTCCTTTTGCTTATCTTTCTTCTTCACTCATATATTTTTCACCACTAACTCATCCTATATTTATACCATCTTCAACTTTGAAACATGTCCAAATTTTTCCATCCAAATTCAAATTCAAATTAGGTCAATGGAAAAACATTCTAGGGTGGAATTAGAATGAGGGCGACCCAATCACACACTTCATAGGGACCCAAATAGGTCTAACATGCTTCTGAAAGTAGTGTTCAACACAAGGTTGGCAAAACTAGTGTAAAACACATAGAACCATTAAGCACAAAATTTCCAGATACCAAAATTATCTTCAACACAATCAAGGCAACTCAACTCTAGAATCAAAAGTCATAAAACTTCATCAAAGAGAAATCTATACCAACAACTTTCCTCCCAGACCTCAACTAGAAACACAAAAAACCATAATTCACAACTGATGAACATAACTTGCACTGTACAATGAATCAACTAAAAATTTGGATATAGCATCTTCTAACAACCAAGATTAACATATATGAACCATACAAACATAGGAGAAACTCTGGAGAAAAAACTGGAGCAACCACTCAACACTTGCAACATATCTTCATTACAATTTTCTCAATACCCTCGACATATATAGCCAACAACAACCAATTGATCAATTAAAATCAATGAAAACACCTTTAATCTTTCCATTCTTGCAACAATCTCCCCCTTTTTCATTGATGACAACACATGATGTGAAAAACCATCAAAGACAACATACTAGCTCTGAATACACTTCTCAACATTTGTCTATCTATTTCCCCCCTTTAGTAGATAATCTTTTGTATTCTTCCCCTTCTTCTTTACATGCTTCCTCTCCTTTTTTATTTTTTTATTTATTATTTTCACATGCTTCCTCTCCCCCTTTGACATCAATGGAAAAGGAAAAAGATATTTTACATTGATTTCTCCTTTGACATAGAAAACATAATACTTACAATGATAACACCTGACACTACCTGCTCCCCTGAGAGGTAGCCACCAAGACATTAGTCCAAAAGAAAGATAGACCCATAGATCCACTAGATTGATGCATCTCCATATGCATCTACTTCAAGAAAGGAGGGGAAATGAACCCTAACTTCTAGAGATACTCAAAAGTATCTTTAGGAAGAGCCTTTGTGAAAATATCAGCCACCTGATCCTTCATCAAAATATACACAAGATTTACTTCATTCTTCATTACCTTCTCTCTCTCAAGAAATGATATCTGATAGATATATGATTCATCCTCGAGTACATCATAGGATTCTTTGAAATGTTAATTGCACTTGTATTATCACAAAAAATAGATATAGGATCATCATACGCCACTGTGATATCTTTCAATGAATGTTTCCTTCATAGAACTTGTGTACAACAAGATGTAGCAACAATATATTTAGCTTCAACAGTAGACAAGGAGTCTAAATCTTTCTTTTTTCTCAACCATACCACTAGTTCGCATCTAAGAAAGAATGCACCACCACTCGTACTCTTTTTTTCATCTACACATCCAACCCAATCTGCATTTGTATAGGCACTAAGTGTAAATTCAGTATCTTTAGGATACCATAATCCATAATATAGAGTGTCATTCAAACATCTAAAAATTATTTTAAGAGAAAAAACATGTGTTTCCTTAGGATCTTCTTGAAATCTAGCCACAAGACAGACAACATGCATAATATTTGGTCTAGTAGAAATTAGATATAATAGTCCACAAATCATAGATCTATACTTTCTCTTATCAACCTTAGGTGAATCATCATCTTTACCCAATTTAAAACCAATCACCATAGGAGTACATTTTGGTTTGGAACCATCCATCCCAAACTTCTTCAACATATTTCTCACATACTTAGACTGTGCAATAAAAATTCCTATCACTATTTGATTAATCTATAGCCCAAGAAATAAAATCATCTCTCCAAACATATATACATTTTAAATTCTTTTTGCATCTCTTCCACAAACATATTGCACATATTTTCATTCCCTCCAAAGATAATGTCATCAAAATACATAACTACAGTCAAGATTTTGTCATTTTCAATCTTAAAATATAGATTACTATTTGTTGTAACTTTGTTGAAACCTTGTTAAATCAAGTGTCTGTCTAACCTTGCTTACCAAGCTCTAGGAGATTTCTTCAATCCATATAATGCTTTCTTCAATATGCACACCATATCTAGTTGATTTGTCAATTGAAATCCTTCTGGTTGTTCCATGTAGACTTCTTCTAGCTCACCATTCAAAAATTTTGACTTGACATCCATTTGATAGACCTAAAACTATTTATGAGCAGCAAGTGCTAGGAACATCCTTATAGCTTTCATTCTTGCTATTGGGTCAAAATTTTCCTAAAATTCTATGCCTTCTAATTGTGAGTAACCTTTACACACAAGCCTTGCTTTGTTTCTAACAACTCCATTCTCGTTCAACTTATTTCTGAACACCCACTTCGATCCAATAATGTTTTTATTTGCTGGTCTTGGGACCAATTCCCAAGTTTGATTCTTCTCAATCTGCATAAGTTCTTCTTTCATGGCTTCCATCCAATGTTCATCTTTACAAGCTTCACTTATAGTCTTTGGTTTGATCTCATAAAGTAAACATAGATTCATTTCACCAGCCACTTTGCTTCTAGTTAATACACCTTTTGTCTTGTCACCAATAATCTAATTTTTTGAATGATTCTTTTGTACTTATCTATGTGTCTTAGGGGACATCACCAGAGAGTTTTCTTCTCTTTCATTCTATACATCCTCCTTCGCTTTCGCATCCTTTTCATGTTCTTCAATCTCTTCTATTATTACACAATCAGGTTCATCAAATACATATCCATCAATGTCAATGAAATTCTTCATTGTCTCATCTACCTTGATGTTTGCACTCTCTACAATATTTCTCATTCTTTTATTGAAACATCTATATGCATTTCTGTTTGTACTCTCTACAATATTTCTCATTCTTTTATTGAAACATCTATATGCATTTCTATTAGTATAATATCCAAGAAAAATTCCTTCATCACTTCTTTCATCAAACTTTCCCAAAGTTTCTTCATCTCTTCTAATATAGCATTTTCTTCTGAATACCTTGAAATACTTAATAGAAGGAATTCTTCCATGCCATAACTTATAGGGAGTATTTGCATTGTTTTCTCTTTCTTTAAATTGATTGAATACATAAATAGTAGTATGAATAGCTTCTTTCTAGTAAACTTCCAATAACCCAGCCTCAGTAATCATTGATCTAGCAGCCTCTTCAACCATTTTTTTTTTCCTTTCAAGAACTCCATTGTGTTGAGGATTTCTTTGGGACTCGATAACTGTCTCTTTATTCCATGAACTTCACAAAACATGTTAAATTCATGGGAGGTGAATTCTCCACCTCTTTCAGACCTTCAACATTTTATTTTCAAGTTTACTTCATTTTCAACCATAGCTTTGAATGTCTTGAATCTATCTAATTCATTTGGTTTCTCTCTAAGAAATGTAACCCATGTATATCTTTAATAGTCATCAATTAAAATAATAAAGTACCTTTCACCAAGAAGACTTCTCACTCTTATAGGACCACATATATCTATATGAACTAAATCCAATAGTCTAGTAGTAGATTGTTCCTTTGATCTATAATGATTTCTTTCTTGCTTTCCAAACTGACAATTTTTGCACATAGCATTAATAGGCTTTGTAATTCTTGGTGAATATCTCATGGATTGAACAACACTAATCCTAACCAAGTTATAAAAATTCATGTGACACATTCTCTAATTCCATAACCAATTGTCATTAATCCGAGTTATAAAACATTGTCCATTAACACCTTTAAGTTGATAGATATTTCCTTTAGATTGTATTCCTATAGCAATCAATGTTTTGGATCCTTTCCAGATATCACATCTCTAATCCTTGAATACAAGATCATATCCCTTACTGCACATCTGACCAAAACTCAAGATATGATTCCTTAAACCCTTAACATAGTAGGCATCATTAGTATGATGGTTGCCATCAAAACTTATTGAACCTATCCCACATATTTTAGCACTAGTGTCATCTCCAAACATAACCAAGCCTCCATCATATTTTTCAAGTTTAAAAAACTTACTTTTATCACCAGTCATGTGATGTGAACAACCACTATCAACTACACAATAATTCTTTTCTTGTTTAGCATGTAGGGTAGAGATAACCGTACCTTCATTTTTCTCCTTCTTCGGAGGGCTTTCCTTTACCTGTTTTTCAAAATTAGCAGAAGTAGGTTCATCCTTAATTGCTAAGAACAAGAATTCATATTCATAATATTAATCAAATATACTAGCATTATCATTCACGTAATATGATATTTTAATCTTCTTTCCTTTCTTTTCTTTCTCATATCTTTGTTTATTCCTTTTAGCTCTTTCTGGACACTTTGTAGCATAATGACCTATTTCTCCACAACTAAAGAATTTAAACTGTAACTTACCTTCATACTTCCTAGAGAATTTCCTCATTCTTCTTACAAAGTTAGCTTCTATTTCATCAATATTTTATTCATCTGGATCATTAGCTTTTGTATCCTTAAAGAAGTTCTTTTGATTTGCATCCATTCCTTGGATTTAACTTCCTCATCTCATAATATGTCAAAAATCCCAACAACAGATCCTTAGTGTAGGTTTTATAATCTATACTCTACTCAATAGCATGCACCTTCTCATTGTAAGCATCAAGGAGAGTTTTGGGAATCTTCTTCACAATCTCAGCTTCATCTATAGTAGCACCAAGTCCTTGCATACTGGCCACTATCTCATCCAATCTCTATACATAGGCTTTAACATTCTCATCTTCAGACATATATAGAAGCTCAAACTGTGTCTTTGAATTCTACAATTTTGCCTCTTTAACTCTTTCATCACCTTCATGCACTCTTTCCAAAGCACCCCAGACTTCCTTAGCATCCTTCAAATTCTAAACTTTAATCAACTTAAAATGTACCAGACTATTCTTCAATATGTACTTCACCTTATTATTTGATTCATGTGCTTTGATCTCTTCAGGTGTACTCGAACCATTAGCAAGAGGAGTGTAAGGATTCTTGTAAGCTTTCTCCACATCATAACCACAATACTCCAGATATTCTCTCATCAATATTTTCCAAATAGCATAGTTAGTTCCATTGAAACTCGGATAATCATAAATCATTTTTCCAACCATCCTAGACCTTCCTCAAGTGGTTAAGCTTTTCACCAAGGAACCAACCTCTTATTCTAACTGTTGAATAGGACAACTAAAAGGGGGGTGAATCAATTGTCACAGATTTAATCTTTTAATTCATTCACCAGGACTAATTCTTAATGTTGCTTAAATGATTAATCATCAAATTCCAATGAAAAAACTTAAATCTAACACAAACACAATAACACTAGATTTACGTGGAAAACCCAATAAAGGAAAAACCACAGTGGGAATTAACTCACACTATAGAGAATATCAAAAAACAATTACAAGAGGCTCACTATCAAAACAAGGACTCACTATCCAACAGGGTTATCAACCCAAAGGGTTCACTACCATAGAGATACAAAGAGGACAAAGAAGACTTGTTACAGAGAGAATACAATCCCAATGCAACAAATGATTCCACCACAATCACTTGCAGAAATGCATGAATGATAGAGTTCACCTTCTGCTCATTGCATCCAAAAACTCAACATTTAGGCTTTGCACTGATCTACCACAATCGCATCACACACACCCACTAGATAGAATCAATGTCACATCTATATTATTCTTTTCCTTTCACTTATCTTTCTTCTTTGCTCTTATATATTTTTCACCACTAACTCATCCTATATTTATACCATCTTCAACTATGAAACATATCCAAAGTCAGCCATCTAAATTCAAATTCAAATTCAAATTAGGTATGTGCCAAAACATCGTACGATGGAATTAGAATGAGGAAAACCCAAACACATGCTTCATAGGGACCCAAATTGATCCAACACACTTCACTAACTCTAAAAGTAGTGTTCAACACAAGGTCGGCCAAACTAGTGTAAAACACATAGAACCATTAAGCACGAACTTTCCAAATGATGAAATTATCTTCAACACAATCAAGGAAAATCAAATCTAGAACCTCAATTCATAAGACTTCATCAAAGAGAAATTTGGACCAACAACATTCCTCCTGGACCTCAACCAGAAACACAAAAAACCACAGTTCACAACTTGTGAACATAACTCAGATTGTACAATGAATCAACAACTAAAAATCTAGATATAGCATCTTCTAACAACCAAGATCAACATATCTGAACCATACATAGGAGAAAATAAAGAGAAAAAACTAGAGCAACCATTGAACACTTGCAACATATCTTCATTACAATTTTCTCAATACCCTCAACATATATAGCCAACAATAACCAGTTGATAACCGTTGATCAATTGACATCAATGAAAAAACCTTTAATCTTTCCATTCTTTCAATAGGGTACCCCATCAGTCAAGTTTCCTATAATAAAGTGTGCCACCTTAGTGAGTTTTTCCACCATGAATAAGATTGTATTGTGCCTATTTTTGGACATAGGAAGTCCTTGCACAAAATCCGTATTGATTACTTGCCATTTACATTCAATAATTTCATGTGGGTAAAGCAATCCTACCAGGTGTTGATGTTCAACTTTCACCCTGAGGCATTCTAGACATTCTACCACATATTTAGTCTCATCCCTTTTCATTCCCTTCCAAAGGTATAAAGGCTTGATTTCATCCAAAAGCTTTGTCACCCTAGGGTGTCTCGAATATGGTGCAACATGAATTTCTCTTAAAACTATGTTCCTTAACTTGCCTGAGTCAGGAACGCACATTCTTCCCATATATGGGTGAAACCACAATAGTGTGTTCCATTTTTTTCCCAAAATGTAAATTCACGTCAATATTTTTAACTAAATCTTCATCTTTTGAGACCTATAGCAGCTAAACCATTAAGAATTTGAAGAAGATGCAAACTAGATATTTTGGGCAATTTGTGTGTAGATTCTAAATATTTTTTTATTTAAAATTTTCAAAATAAATCACGAACCTTTCAACATCTCCTTTAATAACTAGTTTTAAACAAAAAACAACATTTTTTAGAAAGTAGTGTTTGTGTCGTACAACATAAATTTTTTTCTACAAAGGATAAAATTATAATTTTTGAAATATAGATTCTCAACATCAATATCTAGGGAAAAGATATATTTTCATAATTTTTTGTTACATATATTTTTTTAATTAATTTATGAAGTCACTGTAACTATAATTTAGACATACGTGTGTTTCATACAACCTAACTTGTTCTATATATATTGAAATATAATTTTTAGTTTTTTTGGTGAAACAAGGACATCAATACCCAGGGAAAGGGTATTTTTTGAATTTTTTTACAATGGTTTACTATTTTTCCACCTCTATAGAGTGAAGAGCTTGATGTTTATAGAAAGACCTATGTTCAGTAAAAATTGAAAATTAAATAAATGACCAAACGAATACATATCAAAAATATACTTGTTGGAAAGCTCATTTTGAGTGCTACAATCTTGCAAAACATAATTTCTATATGATGTTATTTAATCCCTCAAAAGGTAAAGAAAAAGTGTTTTTTTGCAAGCATTTTAATAGATGTAAAGGAGACTCCATTGTGGGTATGATTTAATACTAGAGGGGTTCTATCCAAGGGGTTTTGATCTAAGGGGTCCTTATCTATCCCTCTTCAATTAAAACCCTTTAGATGAAATCTCTAAAGGCTTAAATCATTATTTTTTCTAAAAAATGTGATTTTGGGAAAAAATCAGCATGTCCCAAAAGTGAGACACACTATTGTGACAACACCTATATCAAAGTGATCCATCTGATTAAAATTGAAACCCATCATATCTAGAGTCTTGAGGGTTATCCAATAGGGCTTTCCTAAATTTCTTGTAGTATTTTTCCCCACTGGACTATTGTAGCGCTTGACTATGGAAACTAGTTTGTACCGACATGGAGGAAACATGCCTCCTATTGAGAGCATCTACTACTCGGTTCTCTTTCCCTTTAATATAACTAATTTCAAAGTCATAATCAGATTATAACTCAAGCCATATTCTTTTATGAGTGTTCAAATTAGGTTGAGTGGACAAATAATGCAAACCCTGGTGATCTTACCTTAATTCAAAGGGTTTACCCAAGAAATAATGTCTCCACATCTATAGTGCATGCACTATTGCTACTAATTCCAGGTCTTGAGGTGCATAATTTTGCTCATAGTTCTTTAGTTTTCTAGACTCATAGGCTATCACTTTCCCATCTTGCATTAGTACACCTCCTAATCCTTCACCTAAAGCATCAGTGGTGGCTACAAATTGTCCCTCAAGATTGGTCACTTTTAGAATTAGTATCGTAGTCAATTTCTCTTTCAATATATCAAAAGCCTTCTAACATTTTTATATCCATTTGAACCTTCTCCCCTTTCTCTGAAGTGAGATAATAGGACTTGCAATTATGGAGAAATTAGCTACGAACCTCTTGTAATACCTTGCTAGACCCATACAACTGTGAACTTCATGCACATTTTTAGGCTCTGGCCATTCCAAGACTGCCTTTATTTTTTTCAGATCTACCACAATCCCTTCTACAAAGATGATGTTCCTAAGGTATTGTACTTCCTTTTGAAAAAATGAACACTTGGATAACTTTCCATATAACTTATTCTCTCTCAAATGCTGCAATACAAATTATAAGTGCAAGACATTTTCTTCATCATTTTTTGAGTATATCAAGATATCATCAAGAAAAATGAGCATAAATTTGTCAAGGCAATCCCAAAACACACTATTCATTAGATTCGTGAAAGCTACTAGTGCATTCGTCAGACCAAAGGGTAACATTGTAAACTCATAGTTCCTATATCTTGTTCTAAAAGTGGTTTTATAAATGTCTTCATCCCATAATCTTAACTAATGGTATCTTGATTGTAGGTTGATCTTGGAGAATACCATTTCCCCTCACATTTTATTGAAGAGATCATCTATGCATAGCAAGGGATATTTTTATTATTATGGCCTTGTTGAGAAATCGGTAATCAATCCATAGCCTTAGAGTGTCATACTTCTTGAAAAAAAAAATCGGTTCGCCCCCAAGGTGAGACAGTCAGTCGTATCATACCCTTATCCAAAATTTCCTACAATTGTGCTTTCAATTCCATTAACTTAGTAGTAGTCATATGATATGGACCTTTGGAGATAGGATTTGATCCAGGTATGAGATCAATGAAAAATAAAATTCCCTTTTGGGGGATAGACTAGGTAATTCATCAGGAAAAACATCAGCAAAATCATGAAGGTAAGGATACTTGTCCCATTCTGAACCCTTCTTTTCTGAAACTTCCCCATTCTCCTCTACTGGTGTTTTCTGGGCTTCATAAAACATTAGGTCATAAAAGAAGATAACATCTTGGTTTTCCATAGGCTCTTCTAATTCTTCGTTTGGCTCTCTTGAGTTACATTGTGGAAATTTTCCTTAATTTGACCATTCTTGCAGTTCCTTAGATGAGGAATTTTTTCCCTAGGTCATCTAAGCATTCGACTGTTTTAGTGAAACAATCCACCTTTTCTCTATGTCTCCATAGCCAGTTGATCCCTAATATGACATCATAGGATCCTAGGGGAGCCACATAGAGGTTAACTTCTATCAAAAAACTTGGTAAGTCTACCCTAGCCTTGAATAGACATTGCTCTACCCAAGCCCTTGACTAATTTGCATATTTTACTAACCAAGATTTTTTCATAAATCCAACCCTTTTATAAATTTTACTTAAGACTTTATTCAATACTAAGAATTTTTTTTCTCCAATATCAATTAAAATTGAAATAGGTGTACCAAACAATGTACCTGAGGTCTCGATAGGGGCTATCTAGTACTTTTCTTGTCTATTATCTAGCGCGACATGGATCCATTATTGAAACACGACTTAATGAGGTGGTAGAGGATTTACTTGAGGTGGAGGACTTGATGTTTTGGTGGGGCACTAATTGGCATGATGGTCCCTACCACAAGTAAATCAACCCCCAAGCAGTCCTTACTTCTCAACAGGTTTTCCAAAAACTTCCTAATTCCTCTTACCATTATTTTTTTGATTTCCTCCATTCCTATTGTCCTTATGACCTTCACCCCTATTCTCATGGTGACCCTTGCACCTTTCTTACTGAAAATATGATTTCTCCCTCCTCTTCTTGAAGGACTGGGAAGATTGATTCCAGTTGTACTTTTTTTGGTTTTTCTCCCTATAAGTTTCCAGGGATTTAATTCTATGTTCTTGCTTAACTACTTTTTTGTAAACTTGATCCATTGTGGTGCAACCATGAATATCTACCTTACAACCAATCTAGTAATTTAACCCCATGATGAACTTCTTGATACTAGGCTATATATTTAAGGAGATGAGTATTTTTTTCCTAGTACTAATTAATTGTTAGGTCCCCTTGTTTTAAGTTTTGGAAATCCATCATTTTCTATTCATAATACAATTGGGGAAACCACCTCTATTTGAAAATGGAAAAAAAATCACCCCATATTAATCTTTTTGTATTTATTCTAAATTCCATTTTCTTGTTCATCCACCAAGCGGATGCTTCCCCAGCTAATTGAAAAGATCCCCATACTACTTTTGTAACTTCAAAGTAATTTTGAATCTCAAAAAATTTCTCCATCTCAACTAACCAAGCATTAGCAACATCACTAGATTCTAACCCATCAAACTTTGGTTGAGTTACCTTCTTCATTTACCTAGATAACTCTTGAGCCAAGTGCTCTCTATCCATTTCTTGCAATTTGGACCCCGAGTATGAGTCATCCTAATCACTCTGATTTGTATCCACATGGAAAATTCCCAAGTCACCCTTAAAAGTAGGCTCATTACCAAGCCTTTCTCTCTTCAAGTGGTCAACTCTCGCCCTTGTTTCCTCTAAAAAGGGCCAAAATCTTATCCAACTTTACTTCCACATTTTTTATGGTTTGACCTAATTCATGGTTGTGCTCATGGTTGCTCCAAGTATGAACCATGTTGTTATTAACTCTTACCTAAAGTTTTCCATTTAATACTTTTAATTAGTTGATTCCTTTTTAACACATATTTGATACCTAGTGTGAGATGAGGAAATTCTGGTGAGGGTCGATTACGCTTGATTCATGATGAATCAAAACACAACTTTTTCAAACAAACCCACATCTACAAACAAGATCATTCAAATTGGAATTATAAACTATGTATTTTATTGAAATTCAAAGCTACAAACTAAGAAAATAGTTAAATTCCTAATCTAACACATTTGAAACTTATCCTGTTTTGGAATTAGTGTTGTGTTGATGTGAAATGATGACCCTTTCCCAATCTTGTGATTAGTGAGGCTATTTCAGTCAAATCTATGGAAGAGAATCAATGAAACCATTGTGATTGATGTATGAAAACCTATTTTATGCTAAAAATGAACATGATGTAAGCTAAGTTACCATGATTTTATGCTAAAAATGCATTGATTATGTTATTGCTAAGCTAATCTAAGCTAAAGCTATGCTACAAGATGAAAAAACCTAATTTATAAACAAGCTAAGATGGATGCAAGGAAGCCATTAATGGATATTCTAAGCTATGATGCAATAAAAATTAACTAAGATAAGTTAAAATGTGAGTGAATATGAGTGTGAGTGCATATGAGATTCAACAACATAAGTTTGCAATTGAAAAGATGGATCCATTTGTCTCCAAATAGTGACCTATTTATAGGAAAGCAAATGAGGAATTAAGGGTTGAGATCAAAAAGATTAATCAATGGTCCAAGATGACAGAGATGAGAGGCATGGATCATGGATTCTCATCAATGGATGAGAATGCATGATGGGATTTTAATCAAGGGTTCACACTTTCCTCAAACAAACACACTTTTGACTTGCTCACACAGGTCAAAGGTGACTTGTTCAAAAGGTTGAAGGTTAAAATTTCTTAAGAAGCCAAGTGAAAATATCCCTTTTTAAAATGATGAAGGAATAAGAATATTCCTTTAGGTGAGGAAAAGAGGAAATTTTACAAATTAAAACAAAGTTTTAATTGTGAAAAAAAGGGATAAGGAATATTCCATGGGAATATTCCCTTTGCTTGGAGGAAAGTTAGTTTAATTGCTAATTAAACAAGATTTAATCATGCAATTAGGGGATTAGAAGAACTAAAGTGTTTATTCATTAAATTAATTGATTTAATGAATGGGGGAGAGATGAAATGATATTTAATTAAATAACTTAGGGTTATTTAATTAAATAAGATGACTTAGGGAATTAAATTAATTTTTTTTATGTATTTAATTTAATAAGATGAAATGTTAGCATGAAGGGGGATGAATTAACCTAATTAAATTAATTATGCCAATAGATGAAAACGATGCAATTAATTAAATTAGCTAGGTTAATTTAATTAATGAAGCAAAAATATGATGGATTAAAGAGAAAATGATGTTAGTAAACCTATTTTGAATGTATGATATCAATTAGGACATTTTTTAGTGTCTACATTTTTCCCCTCTTTGAAGTGAGGTACCTACTACTTTGGTTCAAAGACTAATTCCTTTTAGATCAAAATTGTTGCTTAAATAAATAAATTAAAAAAAAAAAACCTAAGTTTTAGATGCCCCAAAGGAAGGATAAAGCTGACTCCTTGCCCTCTCGAGAAATCGAGCATAAATTTTGAATTTTGGGTTGATTTCTCGATAAAGGTTAAAAGTTGCCCCCCAAGGCTCCAAAAAGGCTATGAGATGCAAGAATTATGCCAAAAATGCAAAAAAGGATGAAAAATTAGGTCCAAATTGGCAAAATTGGTGAAAATGATGATAAACCCTATCTTTGAGGTTAAATTAGGGGAAAAGACCCTAATTTTCTAGCTTAAATAATCTAAGAAGGGTCACTTTCAATTCATTTGTGCATTCACACTTAAGAGATTCTTGCTATTTTGAGCTCTGGCCCTCTGACAAAATGGCACACTGGGAGCTCCCCAAGTGTTGTGTGGCCTCACAACACACCCCAAGACTGAAAGACTTGAGGACCTAAGTGAAAAATAACTTTTATGGTAAGAGCTAGCAAATTAAAAGATCATCGAAAGTGAAGAGCAAAGAGAAATCTTTAATATAAAAGTACTTCGTAATGTAAGCATTTTGGGCACCGAGTATCAGGTACTGGGTACCGGAAACATTTGAAAGGAGAAATGTCATTCGAGTTTGAATGGAAGGCTTCGGTCTAATGTTTGGAAATCGATAAAATGGAGTCTGGTAAAATGGAGTTCGGTAATGTTGGTGTAATTAATATTTAATTACACTTCACATAAGTTTACTTAGGCATTATTTAATTACTAGGTTATAGGTTGTTATCCTTATCTTGCTTAGCTATCTTTTTTCTCAAGATAAGATTAGGTTTATGCATCTTTGCTTTTATAAAGCAAATTATCTCTTGTAATTATTTGTACTTTGAATATATCAATTTGCACATCTTTATGCAATCTCTCTGCTTTGTTGTTTTTCTCTTTATGGAAGGTTATTTTCTAGTTTGCATTTCAGATCTTGGTTTCTAACATGGTATCAGAGCCTCGATTTGCAACCCCTTCTCAGTTTTTTTGGAGGAATACATTGCAGAGCTCGTTTTAGGTCCCTCGAGGGTTTCATTCCTTGAGAATCTGTATGGAGCATCTTGGATCAGTTTGGAGTTTTCCATTGAATTCAAATCACCTAAAAAGTCAGAAATGGCTTTTATTTCATTCATTTTAGTCACCGTTTTCTAGATCTACGAGGGTTTCAAGCTCGGTGATTTTTCTGATAGATCTGGGGGTCGCCTATTTGTTTGGGCACTTTGGGCCAAAACGGACCTCGTCGTTGGATTTGCAGTGCCCAAAAACCCCTATTTTCATATAAAATTTGTCCAATTTGGGAAAAGTCATCCGAAGAGGCAAAAAAAATTTACCTGAAGGCCGTACGGCCCCCAGGCACACTTCACGAGGCACCGTTTTTGAAAAAAAAGTTTAAAAAATAATCAAAAAATCAATGTGTTTTTTGCGTGGCCAGTTCATTTTTGCAGCGCCGCCACTGCACCACTGGGCGGCCACCGCAGCTCCACCTGGGCCACCTCCGCTCACCCGCGTTGCTCATACACTGTTGAGTCTGTGGTCCTATTGGGGACCGACCGCTTGTTTTCAGCTCTCAAGAGCTTTACACGTCGGTCGCTGGTCCCAATGGTGACTGAGCGCCTAGCGCCAGCACCCGCTGGCCTCTCAGCCCCCTACAGTGGTCACTTTGGTGACTAAGGGCCATTCCCAGACTCTGCCGCCAGCCCCCTTGTCCACCCAGGCAACCAAGGGCCAAAATTTTTAGCCCCTGAGGGCTACAAAAAGGGTTATTGGGCATCTACGGAGCACTTTCACGGAAATGAGCGTAACTTGGGCATACGACGTCCTTTTTTTGCAAACGAGATATTGTCGGAAAGTTGTTTTGACGCTCTATGCAATGGTGCAGGTCTAATTTTCTGGTTTTTCATTTTTGATTCCTTTTTCGGCCTTGGAAGTCTGATGTTTCTGTTTTCACTCTCAAAGACATATCTTTTGACTCGCTTATCTATTTTTTGCGATTTTCACGGCGTTGGAAAGCTAGTTTCGGCCTCTACACAGATTTGAGGTCTATTGTTATCAGAGATTTATATGTGAACTTTGTCTTGTGCATGCACTTTGTTTTTGTTTTCATGCACTAGGTTTACTTTTTCTCTCTTGTTTATGCATGTTTTTGCATTCTCTCCTTGTGCAATCATTGGGTATTGTAATAACGAACTGATATAAATTTCCATCAAGGTGGGTTCTTTCATCACACCTTCGTATTGGTGACAACTTGCATGAGTTTTTTTGGTTTCTTGTTCTTTCCTTTAGCTTCTTTCTTGCTTAGCTAGACACATCGTTGGTTTGCTTTGGTTCACACTTCACATTGGGAGTTTATGGTTCTTGATCCGCATTGATTCAGATCTTTCTCAGTTTGAAGGCCATGTTTTTATGGTTAATGTTTCAGAATCTTGATGGTATTCATCTTATGGGGCAGTTTTAGTTTCAGTTTGGCATTGACTTCGTGGACACAACTTCCAGATTTTGTCATCATCTCATCTACTATTGCTTCATAGATTATAGGGTTGATCCAGTATGTGAGTTTCCAGTGTTCCTTGGCATTAGGTCTACTATTGTATTTTTTATTCCTTTATGGTATTTTGTAAACAAAAGTATCTTTCCTTGCTTGCTATATTTGGGGTTCCAGTGTTGCTTCATCAGAGTTCTTCCAGTGATTCTTTGCAGCAGTTCATCTCCATTGAGGAGGGTTTTCTCACTGGGTTTTCTCTCTTTTTGCATTTTTACATGGGTACCTAATCAAGCCTTTGTTTCTGGGACCCATCTCCCATCATTTGCATAATAATCTGCTTCTCCCTAAGTTGCACTTATGGGGGGTGTTGGTGTAATTAATATTTAATTACACTTTACATAAGTTTACTTAGGCATTATTTAATTCCTAGGTTATAGGTTGTTATCCTTATCTTGCTGAGCTATCTTTTTGTTCAAGATAAGATTAGGTTTATGCATCTTCCCTTTTATAAAGAAAATTATCTCTTGTAATTATTTGTACTTCGAATATATCAATTTACACATCTTTATGCAATCTCTCTACTTTTTTATTTTTCTCTTTGTGGAAGGTTATTTTCTGGTTTGCATTTCAGATCTTAGTTTCTAATAGGTAAGATGGAAGTTTGGTATAACCGAAGTCCAGGAAAGTTAGTGGTTCAAGCTATATACCAGGTACTAGGTACCACCCTTGTAATGTGAAATGAAAATTTTAAAATTTTGAGATTGTCTAATGATTCTAGTAATCTAGTATATATGTGAGCATTTATGATATGCTAGAAAGCATGTTATTTACAATATTTTGTACTAAAATTTGGATAATGGTTTTATTTACATGAGATGTTATGAACGTTTTCTTTCTTTTAAAAGGATTTAATGTGTGAAATTTATGATTATAGGAGATATAGATTATGGTGTGAAATTTGGGTATTAACAGTTAGGAAAACTTGAATTGTGGATAGAATCATTTTCATTTTGGTTTGCTTATTCTGGGATACTATTGGCAGAGGAGTTTGAATCCATAGGAATGCTGGAGATCCCAGTATTTTACATGCGATGAACAAAAAGTGCCAACCTCTAAGGGAGCCCATTCCCAAGAGTAGTAGAACCAGAGCCAAGCAATGTGTGGGGGCAAAATTTCCTCTTATTCATTTTGAATGTATGGGAAGTCCCTACACACTATCTTGATTCAATGTATCATCCTGGTGATGATTAAAGATTAACACCCAAAGAGCTTCAATGTGTAATCGGAGTTGACCTTCATTGAATTTGATTGCAATTATCCTATTGGTCACTACATTCCATGTGCCTTGATGTGATTGGTCCCTTAGATTTCCTCTCATGTATTTGTCTTATCTTGTTTGAGCCTTGTGTTCTATAAAAGGCCAGAGGATCCCTTTTTTTATTTTAAGTTCAGAATTTGTGTATGTCAGAAGAGCATAATTTTTTTTTCAAGTTTTGTTCTTTTATTCCTATTTTTTGAACCATTCTGGCATAAAACTTTGTATGTACGTAGACATTGATTAATATCAAAGCCAATTTGATAGCTACCTATCTCATGAATCTTTTGTAGCTAGTTTTTTTAGTTCAACCGAACAAGACTGTATGTTGCACCATTTAAGAGTGCATACAGAACCTACTTGGTGTCTAGAAATGAAACCCCTCTCTTTAAAAGCCCACACTATTTTATATGTAGCCATGAAGCAATCTGATGAAGTATAAAGCGGTTTGCTCTATTTTAATTGATTCTTTGGGGCATGCATGGAGAATAACTGGGAGAAACTTTTAAGTTTTAGTATTTTATGCTTTATTTTAGAATAGATGTTTAAATTCTTGAACATATTCCAAAATTTGAATGAATGGATGGAATTTTATTGAAAAATATTTTGTTTTCTATGAAATTGTTGAATGCTTAATGCTAAATCTGTTTAAGTGATAGCAAAGAATTTGTGATGTTCATGAAATGTCATTGCATATCTTTGAATTTCATGATGCTTTTCTTTATGATTCAATTGAAAAATCAATGCCTAAAATATTTAATCCAAAATAGTAGTTTGTTTGAGATTAACAACAAATATCACATCAATATCCAAGAGTGACCCTAGTGCAATCATGACTTGGTTATCAGAGACTTGGGATTGAACTAAATCCAATCTTTTCCTATTAAAGTATAATTCCCTTTTAGGTTGTCTTTGTTGGACATATCTTTCAAGAAGGATAGGCTCTTTGTGGTCTTTTGTGAAGAATTTATTTGCCCTATTTTCTGCGAGTAAAATCGTCGTCAACAGGAATTGGCACTAGAAGGAGGGAATCTTTGATATTTTAGGCCTTATTCTCTTGAATTGGAGAGCTATACTTTAAAATATTAGTCCTAAGTTTGGTGAGGAGCTTGCAAGAAAAAATTGAGTGCAAGCTAGTTTTTCAATATGGAAGTTGAAAAAATTTGGAAAAAATTTAACCAAAAATTACATACTTTGAGTTTATTCACTTTTGGTAGAGTCACCGAGTGTAGAATTCATGATACAACTGATCACAGTGAACTCAAGTGTGAATTTTTTTTAACTAGGGTAAGTTTGGCCATAAGTAAAGAAATTCCATTAACAAAAGAAGTTCTAACTGCTAAAAGGGTGAAGCCATAATAGTGGTTTACAATTTGATGGAGGAAGGAAAATTGAGAAAAAACGACCCCATGGCAAAAAAATTGGTTTTAGGGGTTCGCATGAACCTACAAGTTCGACCGAACCATAAAGGGGTTCGACCGAACTAGGGTTCAAGCGAACCCATTAATTATTGGGCCCACATTTCCCGCCCAAAAAATAAAGGAAAAATGCATGTTAATGGGGGTTCGAATGAACCCGGTTCGCTAGAACCCCCCTGGTTCTAGCGAACCCCCTTTTCCCTAATTTTTTAATTTGTTCACACAAAAACCTAAATTTTTACGCTTTCAAGCTCGGTTGAGGATGAAAATGGGGAATATTTAGAAACCAAACTTGGAATCAAGTAGCCTTCGGAACAGCTATCAAATGAATATAATTTTAATATGTTTTGGTTTTATTATGTATTTGTTTTTTTAGTTTTATTAAACATAGGTTTTTCATCAAAAATGAAGGTCTTTGTTCTGCACATGTGGAAAAATAGCAGATTATCAAAAAAAAAATTAAAAAATATGAGTGCACCAGATATTGAAGTCCTTGATCCAACCAAAAAAAAAAAAAATTTCGATATATACAAAAAAAATTTATGCGTTATACGGTCGCGTTATGTATGAATTGTCATTTGATTGACTCGAAACTTGATTAAAGAAAAAATATTCAATAAAAAAATATCTAACCAAGTGGTAGCACTAGATATCAAAGTCACAAATGTAAATTCGAA
Source organism: Sequoia sempervirens (assembly GCA_007258455.2). Classification (NCBI taxonomy): domain Eukaryota; kingdom Viridiplantae; phylum Streptophyta; class Pinopsida; order Cupressales; family Cupressaceae; genus Sequoia; species Sequoia sempervirens. The sequence continues at coordinate 256,650,555 of VDFB02000017.1, read as the reverse complement.
AGAATTGGAATTTTATCCTTCATGGAAAAAAAGTTATGCGTTATACAGTGTGCGTCACTTTTTAAAAATGTTGTTTTTTGAAAAATACCAATTTTTGTGGGAGATGGAAAAATAAGTGCAATCTAATTTTAAAAAATTTGAAAAAAATATTTTTAGAATCTATAGAAAAAATGTGACGAGACTCTAGTTTGCATCATCTTCAAATTCCTCATGGTTTAGCCGCTATAGGTGCTTGAATGTGAAGATTTAGTTAAAAATTAAAAATTCAGTGTCCAGTTTGGCCAAAAATTGTAAACCACTGTTGTGGGATCACCCAAAAGAAAATAATTCTTAATGAGAAAAATGTTTAACCCTAGTGGAATTGGAAATATTAGAAAACTAACTGATACATCAAAACAATTGGAAAACTGTGATTATTATAAAGAAAATCCTAACATTTTGCAGGGAAATAGGTGAGAATGTCAAGATTCAAAGGTATTTCATCACAAACGAGGAAATGACATTGATGAATCATCATTCCCATTATATGTGGAAAACATAGATAACGAGAAGGAGAGGGAAAATCGAGCGGGAAATGTGTGTATTTTGCTACAAGTTGAAAATTCACAAGCTATAAAAAGAATTTTTCCTGAATTTATATAAGGGGTATGTGCAAGATCATCATGGAAAAAACAAGACCTTAAGTGGCAAAAAATTTAGAAAAATCAGTGTTGGGCAACTTCACGTAAAAATTTGAATAAGCTATCTATATTATTTCAAAAGTATGTAAGAATAAAATCTGTAGAAAATTGAATGTAGTTTCTAAATTACTAGGTTTATTTAAAAAAAATAAAATGGTGAAAATTTGAAATTTCAATGCAATAGTACTTAAATTTCAGGGAAAAAATAAGAAGTAGGTGTTTGTCTGACCACCCTAACCACAATAAAATAATAATATTTTTTTATAATATTTTAGATATAAGTAGATGACTCATGTCCCAATGTGATGCATATTTTTGTATAATTTTTTTCCAAGTAAATAATTAATTATGAATTTTTTATACAACTTTTAACAAATATAAAAACTCATATGTCTGACCACCTTAACTTGGTCAAAAATTTATGAAATTCAATCCTTTTTTTTTAATCCTATAGTATGCAAAGCATAGAATGTGACGCATGTTTTAGATTCAAAAAATTTGATACCATTTGAAGGCTATAGATGTTTTTCAATCAACTTATCAATTAGGAATTTAGTTGTAATTCAAATAGAAAATTAATAATAATTATTTATTAAATTCAAAGTAAAGCATAATTTATATTGGTGGAAAGCTGAGAATCTCTTTTAAAAATCCTTTTTGTTTCATCAATTTTGGGTAAAAAAAAAGTTTCCAGCCACATACCCTACACATAGCCATCATATTGCCACTTTTTGGCTCATCATGATCTTGCACATACCCTAAGATACAGAGTATCAAACTTTTAATTTTTCTCTCTCCAATAGCAATATAAATAGTGATATGTTTTGGTCTAACAAAATGCAAAGTGAAGACAAGGCCAAAGACATGAAGATTTTCAGAGGAGGAGAAAGCAGAGAAATGGACAAAACCGTTCATGGAAATGGACTAGGGCTGGAGGAAGGTAGAGTATGGTTGCATCAGACAAAATGTGTGCAATCAATCTCTAATGATTTTTTTTTCATACATATGAGCCAAGTCATTGGTAAGTACACTTTTGAATTTATGATTATTAAATGCAGAAAATTTAAGATAATTCATTGTTACAGTAGAACATTGGAAATTTTGTTAAATGAATTTAAAGATAAACTTGTTGTAATTCGTACCAAAACTGCAGAAGAAATAGTTGCAAAAATTGAAATAAATTGCTATATTAGGGTTAATCTTTTGTTATGATAGAGTTAGGGTAGTTAGGGTTAGTTTTCTTTTTGTAGGGTTTTTTTTTGTTTTGTTTACTTTCTTTGTTTCTTGTTCTTTTCTTTCATCTGGCCTCTCCTTAAACCTATCTTACACATAAGAGTTAATTCAAATAGTTGTAACATTAAACTGTGAAATGTGAAATGATAAAACCATGCACAGTAAAACACACTTTAAAACACACCAAAAAGTTATATGTATATATGTGTGTGTATCATGTATATACATGAAATATCAAAAATTCTTTTTCCAAAAGATCAAAAAGTCAAAAAAGAGTGAGAAAAGTTCCAGATGGTAGTAGTCATTCAGTTGATGTGGGATGCCTCTTCTATCAAGGCTAAATACCCTATATAGGCAAGTTCCCAGTGAACTTCAAAGTCATGAATATGGAGATCAGTAAGAAAAAGTTGAAATGGAACCACTTCCCCGTGTTTCAATAACTGAGGAATATCATCCATGGAGGGAATCCCAATGGTCAGATGTACAAAAAATAAAATGGTATCCAAATTCTCCAAGAATTCAGGCTTCACTATCAAGTTGGCAACTGAGCGAGCATCTTCAACAGATAGCCCAATATCCAGAAGCGACACTACAAAGTGAGAAGCCACATCAGAATAGAAGTAAAAGTAGTGGTTAGATTCAACATACTTTTCTCCAAGGACTAAGCACAAGTTTGGCATAGTGAAACTAGAAGTCCTAATGAAGAAAACAATTTCAAGCCTTTGCAGTGTGATGCTCCCTAAGAACACATTTTGTCGGTGAGAACAACCTAAGAAAATTTGGGTATCCATGGCCAAGAAGCAAATGCAAATGCGCAGAGAAAAAATATAGAAATAAGATAAGAAAGCTAGAAAGAAAAAGTGTGAAGAATTTGAGAAGAAATGCAAAATTTATAGAGAGCCATAAGAAAGTTGCAATACATAGTTGCCTTGAGTGAATAATTTTTTTTGGAAATTGTAACCAAGGTGACAAGTGGATAATTATCTTCAGAGATAAAGGTTAAATCAAATTAATTCTTTAGACATATTTGGTGGTAAATTGCTTCAAATTTGAACAGTATGAAGATTGTGAATCAAACGAGTTGAAGATTTTGAAATCAATAGTGGTCATTTCATTTTTTTAAAGAGTTGTACTAATTATGGAGGTGCTTATGTGTGAAAGATAAAGGAAAATGAAGCAGGCAAGGTAGTACACGTCATCACCTAAGTAAGTTGAGAGAATAATACATGTGGAATAAGATGTGTGAATTTAATGCAAAATAATGTGATCATGTTTCAAGGTAATCATGACATTTCCAATCCATTAATGAAGTGCAGTGCCATCAAATCAAAATTGCTAGCAGAATTTTTAGTAGTTGCCATAAAATTTAATTTGAAGGGTGGTAACTAATGTTTCTAAATTTAGATTTAAATTTGGTGATTAAGTTGTCTATTGCTAAATTTTAATTTATGCATATTTTCTAACATATAGCGAGTTATAGTTAGCTGGGATTTGGCATAAAGTAGTGAAATTTAGCTGGAAACACACACTTATAGGAAATTATTAAATGATTTTTTGGGAAGTAGTGAATTGATGAAGGGATTTGCATTGAATGAAAAATAAAAAAGTAACCTTTTCTACCACTATAATTCCTAACCTAATAGTGGGGCTTCATTGCTTGCAACTTGATAAAAGAGTTATCATTGAAATATCAAAAGAGAAAAATGAGCTATCATTGCTATATCTAAAAAAAAAAAGATATCAACTCTTTAGGCTATCCAAATAACTATACCAGGGCTATAAACACCTTACTGGTAGTAGAGCTATGTTTGGGGGAATTACAAAGATAACCTTGTTGGGGCTATGGAGGCTTGACCAGTAGCAAGGCTCTATCCCTCATTAGCTTTGGAGGATTACTATATTATGTAGTTCAATGTCAATGAACTAATTCTTTTCACTAAGTTCCAAAAATTGGAATTAATCAGAGCACACACAGATGTTTCCAATGGAGTTTTAATTTTTATGTCAGAATCTAGGTAAAGGTAAAAGCTATTATTTTAAAATATGTATAAATTTTAATTTATGACTAGTGATTTAATTTCAAATTTGGTTTTATTGGTTGCAAGTTGTTGTGTGGTCTCACAACATGCCCCAAGACTGAAAGACTTGAGGACCCAAGTGAAAAATAACTTTTATGGCAAGAGCTAGCAAATTGAAAGATCACTAGAAGTATAGAGAAAAGATAAATATTTAATATAAAAGTACTTCGTAATGTAAGTGTTTCGGGCACTGGGTACCGGGTACCAGAAACATTTGAAAAGGAAAAAGGTAATGTGAGTTTGAATGGAAGGCTCAGTCCAATATTTGGAGTCCGGTAAAATGGATTCTAGTAAGATGGAAGTTTGTTATAACAAAAGTCCGAGAAATTTAGTGGGTCAAGTTGAATACCAAGTACCAAGTACTGGGTTGTAATGTGAAATGAAAATTTTAAAATTTTGAGATTATCTAATGATTCTAATAATTTGATATATATGTGAGGATTTATGATATGCTAGAAAGCGTGTTATGTATGATATTTTGTACTAAAATTTGGATAATGGTTTTATTTACATGAGATTTTATGAATGTTTTATTTCTTTTAAAGGGATTTAATGTGTGGAATTTGTGATTACAGGAGATATAGGTTGTGGTACAAAATTTGGGTATGGATGGTCAAGAAAAATTGAATCATGGATAGAATCATTTTCATTTTGGTTCGCTTATTCTAGGATACTATTGGAAGAGGAGTTTGAATCCATGGGAATGCTAAAGATTCCAATATTTCACATGCAACAAATAAAAAAATGCCAACCTCTGAGGGAACTCATTCTCGAGAGTAGTAGAACAGGAGCCAAGAGATGTGTGGGGGCGAAAATTCCACTTATTCATTTTGAATGTAAGGGAAGTCCCTACACACTATCCTGATTCGAAGTATCATCATGGCGATGATTAAAGATTAACACCCAAAGAGCTTCAATGTGTAATTGGAGTCGACTTCTGTTGAATTCATTTGCAATTATCCTATTGGTCACTACATTCTGCATGCCTTGATATGATTGGTCCCTCAGATTTCCTCTCATGTATTTGTCTTATCTTGTTTGAGCCTTGTGTTCTATAAAAGACTAGAGGATCCTCTTTTTTATTTTAAGTTCAAAATTTGTGGATTTCGGAAGAGCATAAGACTTTTTAAAGTTTTATTCTTTTTTCCTATTTTCTAAACCATTCTGGCATAGTACTTTGTATGCATGTAGACATTGATTAATATCAAATCTAATTAGATAGCTACCTATCTCATGAATCTTTTGTAGTTGGTTTTGTTAGTTCAGCTGAACAAGACTATATGTTGTGTTGTTTAAAGGTGCATACAAAACCTACTAGGTGTCTAGAAATGAAACCCCTCCCTTTAAAAGCTCACATTGTTTTATATGTAGCTATGAAGTATAAAGCAATTTGCTCTATTTTAATTGATTCTTTGGGGCATGAATAGAGAATCACCAGGAGAAACTTTTAATTTTAGTATTTTTATGCTTCATTTTAGAATAGATGTTTAAATTCTTGAAAATGTTCCAAAATTTGAATGAATGGATGGAATTTTATTGAAAAATATTTCATTTTCTATGAAATTGTTGAATGCTTAATGCTAAATCTACTTAAGTGATAACAAAGAATTTGTGATGTTCATGAAATATCATTGTATATCTTTCGATTTCATGATGCTTGTATTTATGATTCAATTGAAAAATAAATGCCTAAAATATTAATCCAAAACAATAGTCCCTTTGAGATTAACAACAAATATCACATCAGTACCCGAGAGTGACCCTAGTGCAATCATGACCAGGTTATCAGAGACTTGGGATTGAACTAAAGCCAATCTTTTCCTGTTAAAGAAGAATTCCCCTTTAGGTTGTCTTTGTTACATATCTTTCAAGAAGGATAGGCTCTTTGCAGTCTTGTTTGTGAAGAATTTATTCGCCCTATTTGTTGTGAGAAAAATCATAGTCAACACCAGGCACATCTCTAACTGAGTTTGAGAGTTTTAGTGGCTTCTAGGTGCAGGACCACCAATATGTAACTCCAAAAACTATTTGAAATTGGACTTTTTAATGCATTTATTATGCTTTAAAATTTAATCTTTGGGGTGGGGGTGTCACTATATAGCGACACCCAAATTGAATTCGACGACACCTAGATGAATTATAGCGATGCATATTTATATGGAGACGCTATTCATGATTTAAAATTAGGGTTTCTAATTTTAAATGGAGACGCATGCTTGTTTGGAAACACAATTTTTGTTTAAAAATTATGGTTAGGGTTTTCCAAAAGTTAAATTCCAACACTAGTTTATTTGGTGACACATGTTTCAATTTATAATTTTAAATTCTTTGGGTGTCTCAATTTGAAATTTGAATATAGTGACTCTATTGAAAATGACACTTTTGTGAGTTCTAAGCTATAAATTTCAAATTGAGTTAAATTTCCTCAATTTCCTAATGTCACGCACTTCATGGATGCAGGAGGTCTTTCCACCACTGATGTCATGGGAGCACAAACCCACAATTTTGGAGAGACTAGATGATTTATCAAAGTTGTGCCAGGAGCACCTGAGAGAGTTCAAGCTCTAGTATGTCACATATGCACCTATGATTCAGACACACTTAGCGATGAAGACTACTCTGTACGAGAGATGGAACAATGAGACCTCATCTTTTCACCTTCTGACAGGCGAGGTGACGTTGACCCTAAAGGATGTTTGGAAGATTATTCATTTATTGATTCATGGAGATCATGTGATTTATGACATTGATGTCGGGTTTGATGCCTACCTTGAGGTTATGGAGATGGATCAGATCACTTTGGTTACATCAAAGATCGACCATGAGTCATACAAAGGTTATGCGCTGACCTTCAGATTGATCGTCACAACCATCATTTCAGGTTGGTTGCCCCAGACAGACGCAACAAATGATTCAACCTAGGATGGGGCTTGGTGTGGCATCAAATTTTGTATAGGAGGACACTTTTTTCATGGGGTCATCGCATGATTCTAGCCTCTCTATATTATTATTTGCATGATTTTGTCTACTATGATGGGAGAGCCATTGTTGCAGGGGTGACTCTGCTACATATTTGGGTGTGGGAGCATATTTTCGTGCTCTGGCCTATTGTTCAGGTGGAAAACGTGGAGCCAGATGATCCATCATTTGGAGATACAAAGGTTCCATTACCTTGAGGCACACTGGATAGATTGTGCTCCCTTATTAGAGACGGGTGATTGATGACATGACAGTTTTCGGTGAGTGCCCATGGCTACAGATGCCACCATGGTTTGATGATATTCAATAGTTGTACTTCACCAAGTAAACCCAATACATGTAGGGTTGAGAGCACCATATTATTGAGAGATATCTACTAATAATTTGGAGAGGTCTAGGACAGGCCCGATGATGCATATAGGGCCATTTTTGCAAGATCAACTAGAGAGGGTCCCACATGGTGACTAACTATCCCAGATCCTAAGGTAGTAGAGAGCTTTAGACAATTAGTGGCTCAGCCTTGGGCATACGATTAGGGACAAGCAGTAGCTCGAACTATTCCTACATATGATGCTCTGTTTGTCCCTCGATGATTGATAGATCTAGCGGGTGTTCCTCCCAAAGGGAGACCCAGAGGTAGAGGATTAAGGAGAGGTAGGGGAATGGGTGGCCAAGATGGCTAGGATGGTCAGGTTCGAGGGGCCACACTAATTTTACAACAACAACCTCCTCAATAGCCGCAGGTATAGCCTTAGCTAGGACCACCACCACCACTAGATGCTCAGGATGCGCAAATACAGTAGTTGCAACAATAAGTGTAGACATTGACTGGTGAGGAAGATCATGCCCACCAGTAGGTTTTGGTTATTATTGTTGAGTGAGACTAGGCTCGACAACAGGTGGTTGTAGTCACAACTAAGAGAGATCAGGCATTACAGTGAGTACATGTTGTGATAGGAGAGAGCGAGACTAGGAGGTTTCTTGGTGCCCACAAATTGAGGTGATGATGGTGGCCACCCATGGTCAGATAGTGTCAACACAATTGTATAGAGAGGTAGTTATAAAGGCTACATATTATAGGCAACACTATCATTATGATGTACTAGCAACACTAAGACAACCAGATTTTTCATAGCACAGTGATGCTCGGTCATGAGCAGAGGATCAGCTTAAGAGGAAGGCTAGAGAGGGTAGCAGCCATTAGCACTAGCTATTATGTATAGAAACTTTTTTATTTTTCCCCATTCTTTTATATAGATATACATTCATGGGCTCCTTTTTTATATCCTCATGGATATTGTACTTATCATTGATATTGATACACTTATCCATATTTTGTACCATGACACTCATTTTTTTATATATATATGATATAGATGATTCATTCTATGATGTGTTCACTTTATTTCATGTATAAATAGATATGATATGGATGAATTTTATTTATTCCTATGTGATATGTGATGATCATGCTATGCAAATGGATGCAATGTTATGTTCTTTTTCATTATCTTTTCACAATATGGTATGGATGGATGATTATGATATGCAAATTTTATGGATACAAATGATGTGTATGTATTTATTTTTGTATGTTTTCTATGCATGTTTTATGATGATGATGTACGCATGTATGGATGCAAATTATTATGATATGCAATGATTTAAGATTCTTAGAATATAATAAACTATTCATCACAACTCAAATTATTATGTTGATGGATGTTTTTATGATTATGAGATGTGTGTATGCTGATGGTTTGTGGATGCAGGGTACATGCATTGATGATGTTTTTGTTGAATTTCATGATACCAAGTTAGTGCGGAGAGACGATAGAAGAATAAAGAATGAATGACCATTTGATTGCGATGATTGCTTCAAAAGATCCAACATGTCCTTGATCCATTGAGACTTTATTAGAGATGGGGACAAGACAATGCAAAATACACGATGAAATGTAGGATAAGCTGCTCAAACTTTGGGAATGGGATTTTCCGTCTTTCCTTATTGTTTGATATAACACATAGGCATAATACATCAAGGTATTAATGACTAGGGTGGAATTGTATCTAGTGTGATGGAATTTGACTTCACAAATAGATAGGATGATTCTTGTTCATACATCTTGACATACAAAAACCTCATTGGAATGCAAGTTAGAAGTTTAAAATATATTGGACCAAATCATATGCAATAGTCAACAACATACTTTGAATGACCTTCCCACACACAACTAAGAAAGTATGCACCAAGATTATTTTACAAGAGTACCCACAAGCACAAAAAAATAAAATATAATGATTGATTCCCCATTCCTTTCTCTCTAATTCATTTTTTTAGATATCATCAAGAGGTCCTTGAAATGGGTCATTAAGATAAATCATAAGAAAAGATCAGAGACAAACAGTCAGTGTTATCTATAGCTCTTGCCTAGTTTAAGTTTAGCTAAAGTGATGCCTGATACTGATGTCTGTCGTAGGAAGGATACATCCTAGGACATGTTGATCAGAGGGTTATTTGATGTTAGGACGATGATGCTAAGATGAGTCGTTGCTATAAACTTCACTGATGCACTTACCTATGATCTAAACTTTAGATTTTGACTTTTGGGTTCACACTTTACAACTTGTTATACTTGTTGTCTATTTGTTTTTCCAAAGGGTGAAGGAGACAATCAATTTATTATGGGTGAAATTTTATTGCAGGTGAAAGAGAAATGGGATGGACGGGTTTTGGATTTTCTACAATATTTTAATGTTTTTGGTCTTCTATGATGTTTTGAGGCTATTTTTGGTCTTTGTAAAAGTTTACATGGATGTTTAGGATTTTTGATTTTTTGAGGCTATTTAGGTTTTTCTAGAAATATTCAAGGCTTTTTAGGTCTTTTGAATGTTTTTTATTGTTTTTGGATTTTTCAATTTTCAAATGTTTTTGTATTTTCTAAGATATTTGGATGTTTGGGGGATTTTCAAGGGTTTTACAAATGTTTAGGGATTTTTTGAGAATTTTTGAGCTTTGACCAAGAACCTAACCTAAAGGCCTATCATGGGGGCCTCGGGGGCTAATCAAAGATAAGCCTTTCCTACGTTATACACGCAGAGACCACGTAGTTCGACTGACTTGACCTATTTACAAGATGAAGATATGAACATATGAAAGATGTCAGTTTATTATGATAGACTCCTAAAGGACTAACCTAGGGTGTCTCGGGGGCACATCAATTATGGCCTTTCCTACATTCAAGCTCACAGACCCATAGTTTGACAAGAGGACTCCATATTTTGGATTTTGATGTGTTCTAGATGTTTTGGATTTTTCTTATACAATTTTCTAAATGTTTTTGTATTTTCTAGATAATATTTTATGAATGTTTTTGGTGTTTTTTGATAAGATTTGACCTTAAGATATACAAGAACTCGATTGTGATCCATAACGAAATGCCCCTAGTGTGACATGTTAGCCTACTTCGATAAAGGAATGATAGAATGACCTTTGGAATATGCCAAGTAGTGCTAGAGGTTCATGATACCTTACAATGCAAAGCCATGATAAGGATGTGGATGAGGGATAAATGGCAATGCAAAGAATGATAGGATGAAAGAGCCAAAGAATAGATGGAGGTGCTTTATTTATGCAAGGCACCTATTTGCCAGGTTTTCACCAAGGTACTTTCCCAAAGCGCCACCGTAGTGGTTTTCACTAGAGAATGATTTTTTTTTTTTTACTTTTTTCAATCATTTTTCTAATTTTTTTGGATTTTGATCATTTTTTAATTTTTTTTTGTATTTTTTGATTTATACCCTTCAAGACTAGGCATAACACTTATTGTGATATAAGCTATTAGTTGGATCCTACAAGGGTTCACCTTTATGTGTTGACAGTTGATATGCTTCTGATCCGTAGCTTGTTGTGATGACAAAGGGACCTAACCAATTAGGTTCAAACTTTCCTTTGTTGTCTTAATCTAGAAGATTTTCTGATTCTATTTTAAGATTAGATCTCCTACCTAGAATGATTGACATTTGATTCTCTTGTTATAGCTTTGTTTCAATCAGTTTTGATATACTTTCAAGTGATTAAGGGTGTCAAGACGATGTTCATCTAGGAATTCTAGCTCAATCAATCAAGACACTTAGTATTCTTCCTCAGTAATCAAGTTTTGTAGTGATATTCACAGTAATGGGAGCTCAACCTCAATAGGCAAGATGGTTTTTGATCCATAGACCAAGGAGAAAGGGGTTGCACTTGTAGGTGTGCAGATATTGGTTAGATAAGCCCAAAGAGCGGGATTTAGTTGCAGATGTCAGTCACGACCAGCTTCATTCACTATTTTCTTCAGGATTTTTAGGATTGTTTTTTTCATAGCCTCGACTTGACCATTGTCTTGGGGATAGTACAGGGTAGAGAAACAGTGTTGGATATTGAATCTTTGGCACAACTCTTTCACATCTTGATTTTTAAAAGGAGTTCCATTATCTGAGATGAGGGTTTTTGGAACACCATAACAACAGATTAGGTAATTCATGATAAATTTGGCTATTTGTTTCCCTGTTATGTAGGTCATAGGAATAGCTTCAACCCACTTAGTAAAGTACTTAGTGGCAATTATGATAAACTTGTGGTTGTTGGATGAGGTTGGAGTGATTTTTCCTATGAGGTCTAGTCCCCACTGCAAAAAAGGCCATGGTGTGACTATTGGCTACAATTCTTGAGTTGGACCATGAATTAGATCTCCATGTTGAAACTAAATGCACTTCTGTACATACTAATGAGCTTCTTTTTCCATGGTTGGCCAATAGTACCCTATCCTCAACATTTTCCTTGCTAATGTCATACTACTAGAATGGGACCCACATATGCCATTGTGTACTTATGTTAAAGTAGTTAAGTCTTCCTCTTGGTTAAGACATTGTAGTAATGTTCCTTTGATGCTTCAATAGTAAAGGGTATCACCTAGGATCACAAATTGAGAATACTTTTAAAAAAAAGGTCTTTTTAAGGTTCAGGGTGATATCCAATGGAAGGGTTCCTCTATTAAGGTAAGTAAAGATTTCATGGTACCACAAGGATCCATGACTAACAATGACACACATGAATTCAAATTTAGGTCTTTCAAAAGTTGGTACAAGAAGTTGTTCTACCAATAATTCACATTTGAGGATGTTTTTTGGCATGTCTAGTAGTGATCCGATTATTTCCATGGTTTCTATTGCTCTATTATTCATGCAAGGAATCTTCTCAAAATTTATGTCTTTAAAAATGTTTTTGAGATTCTCCACCATCTTCTTGTAAGGAGTGAGCTTGTCATCTTTAGTTTGATAATCATCATTGACTTGGTTGATAACCAGCTATGAATCTCCATAGACTTTTATCTCTTGAATTTTCCACTGAATTTCTATCCTTAGACCTATGATTAAGGCTTCGTACTCAACAATGTTGTTGGTACATGGAAATGATAGCATGAATGACTTTGGGATGCAATCACCTCGAGGGGTGATGAAAAGAATGTCTGCTCCTGATCCATGTTGGGTGAACGATCCATCAAAGTACATCTTCCATTGAGCTATGAGATTGAAAAGGAATACTAATTCATTAGGAAACTCAAATATCAAAGGGTTCTCAACATAGATGGGTTCTTCTACTAGTTGGTCTATGATCACTTGTCCTTTGATTGCCTTATGTTCCACATACTCTATGTCAAATTTTGTTAAGATCATCACCCATTTAGCCATTTTTCCTATGAGGGTTGCTTTGGATAACAAATATTTTAATGGATCAATCTTTACAATGAGCTTGATTTGATGTGGCAACATCTAGTGCCTAAAATTTTGTGAAGCAACAACTACTACTAGGCATGCCTTATCAATGGGTGAATAGTTCATCTCATAGCCTACCAAGGTTCTACTAATGTAGTAGATAGCTCTTTCCTTTCTGTTTTCATCATATTGTGCTAAAAGAGATCCTAGTGCTATTGGTGTTGTTGAGATATACATGATTAGTGGCTTGTTCGGTATTGGTGGCATGAGAACTGGAGCTGTGAGTAGATAATCCTTGATCTTCTGGAAAGCTTTATCATATTTTTCTTCCCACTTGTAGGTTATCCCTTTATGGAGAAGATGCAAAAAGGGGTGAATTTTATCTAATAGTTGTGTTATAAACCTTATGATGGACTGCATAACCCTCTCATCTGTTTTATTGTTTGTGGTGGTTCCATGTCTAGGATGGCTTTTACCTTTGTTGGATCAATTTCTATCCCTCTTTGTGAAACAATGAAGCCCATAATTTTACCTGATGTGACCCAGAACACACTTTTTTGGATTCAATCATACCTTGAATTCTTCAAGTCTATCAAAGATAGGTTCTAAGACTTGTATGTGCTCACTTCTCTTTTTTTATTTTTCCAAAATATTTTCCACATAATCTTCAACTATTTTGTGGATCATATCATGAAAGATGAGGGTCATTTCTCTTTGGTAAGTTGCTCTTGCATTCTTTAACCCGAATCGCATCACATTCCAACAATAGGTTCCCCATGGACAAGTGAATGGAGTTTTATGTTGATCCTCCTTTGAAATTATAATTTGATTATAGCTTGAAAAACCATCCATGAGTGATGAATTTTCATGCCCAGTTGTTAAGTCCATAATGAGATTGATGTTGGGAAGAGGGAAATCATCCTTCAGACATGTCTTGTTCAAATCTCTAAAACAATGCATATTATGATTCCCCCAATGGGTTTTGAGACTAGTACCAGTGATGTAGAGCATGGATAAATATCATTAACTAACCACAAATCAATCAGATTTGGACAATCCTTTAACCTTGAAAATCCCAACTTGGTACTTTCTTACAGTTTCATCAACTTCGCTTGTAGCATTCCAAACAATGAAAATTCAACATAACTTTCAAAATAAATTGAAAAACCACAAACCAATTACCATTCTAGATACCCTTTTCCACATTTTAAAACATATCAAAATTGAAGGGGTGGTTTCTTTGTAAAAAACCCTTCAAATCTCTACTGCTACATTTTTGCCAAGGCCTAAAAGAGTAGAAATTCACTATTTTTTTTTATCATAAATTTCATATAACATCTCCAATCCACAATCTATAACCTATTTTAGATACCCATTTTCCTCTTTTATAATATATCTCAAACATAGTGGTGGTTACTTTGGAGCATAACCCTCTATTTTTTGCTACTACGCTCGAAGAATGGCCTAGTTAAGCTCCTGCAACATGGTACTTATTGATTTTGCACACTCCTAGCATAAAATATATATTCCTTAACCTTAGATAGGTCCAATTAGGTCTGAAAAATCAAATTCCATCACCTAAAATGGCCTTTTAACAACTCTTCAACAAAACCATGTCTCTATTCATCAAAATTGCTCAAAAACTAGTGTTTTCTAGCCTAGGGTATCATCATATTCACACAAAACCATCATCCCTACCCTTGTAACTTTGTAGGAATTGAAAATAACCTATTTAAGTCCAATCCACCAAGTTCAAAAATTTTGCACTAATTGGAATGGGAGTTATTGCATTTTGTTTGCTGAAGACTACCCTACCTAAGGTTTATGGACTTTTTGGAGGAAAACGACCATATCTTGCTTATTTACCAATGAAATCTCATGAAACAACCACCAAATGAAAGTATATTCTAAGAACTATCATCTTCATGCATTTAAAAATCAAGAACTAACCGTAAAGTCCATACAAACTTCAGGAATAGCAAAAAGTGTTTTAAATTTTCAAAAAACAAAGGTCTTTTATTGAAATTCTCACACATACATCCTCTGCCACCATCCTCTACTCTTTGTTTGACCATACAAAGGTTTTTTTAACCTTTCCCAACTAGTTTCAATAATTAAAAACCAACTTCTTTTAATTCTAGCTGACTTTTACCCTTCATCTTCCTTTTGTTACATTTTTTGCATTTTACAACATGACAACTTTTACAATATTTGCAATATGATTCCAAAATGAACTCCTAGGACTTAAACTAGACTCAAATAAGTTCAAAATGGTCTAAAGACCTTATTGCAAGAACAAAACATCAAACTTAAATTAAAAATCCAAAGTTTCCTCATGGAGACATGAACTCAACTAGGTGCTCCTACACCAACCGGGTTTGAAACCCACTTAGGATAATCTATTGATCGGATGAATCCAAAGACAAATAATTTTTTGTAATTCTAGTTTGAATAAGATTTATATCTGAGGATGCATCTTCCTTAATTTCTACTTAATTGGTTTGGCTTCGGGATAAACTGGTAAGTGATGCACAAGTATTTTTGGATCAAGGCCTGACATATCTATGTATGACCATGCAAAGTTAGCTCTTTGTTCTTTGAGGAATGTTGCTAGGTTATTTTGTTTTTCATCTATCAATGATTTCGCATAGAAAATGATCTTAGGTGCTTCCTATGTTCCCACATTGACTGGAGTGTCCTTTCCTACTAGTATTGTTGACTTATTTGGATGCATTGCACTAAGGGGGAGATTGAATTCTTCATCCTTGGGTGCCTTAGAGAGGCTTTCACTGTCATATGCATCCTTTTTTTAACTATTTTAGGATCAGAGAGTGCCACTAGCTGGTTTTCACTCAAGGATTTGCATGTTAGTTTCATTTCATTTATTTTGCGATTGAAGGATTCAATCATCTCCCCATAGTATGCCCCTGTGTTAAGCTCTATGTTGATGCCTGCTTTGTGATCTACCCATGATAAGTTATCACGAAGTCCCATGAATTTTAAGATTGCTTCATCATTTTCAAAAAATTCTAGAATCAATGGTCCTTGTTGGTCCATGTCAATGAGTTGTGGGTATACTAGGTGTATTTTAGTTGGTTGGTTTTTTGAGACAAATTATGTTATGGATATCATAAAAAGGGTGTTGTTATCAAATAGGTCAAAAAAATCAAGGGGAAAGTCATCTAAGGTTGTATCACATGATGTAGGTGACCAAGAGGAAGCCTCAACTCGTTTAGTGAAAATACCTTTTCCAATAAGTGTGACCTTGCTAGTAGTACAATCTAAGACAAGATTATTTATTCATTTCTTAAGAACGATGGGTTCTAGTAAACCATTGTCATTTTGTCCTAGCTTTTAATTCTTATTATATCCCATGCTCTTCATTAGTTGTAAGCCATGGGAAGAATAGGAATAGGTCGTTCATCTTGATAGAGAAGTTTAGAGATGTCTTCTTCATTGATATCTTTTTGGCTCAAATCTCCCCACTTGGTGAAGGTAGTAGCTGCCATCTTGATTGTTTCAGGTTCTTTGGTGCTAGATGTGGGTTTCCCATGAGATTGAGGAGAAATAGGTAACTCTCCTAAGACAAAGGTGTCTTTCAATAGTTTATAGTTTCCACAACCATCATCCTCAATCACTTCTTTGATGTTGAGTATACTCTATACAATGGGGTTTTTATTGTTGAGGTAGAGGCTAGAAATGATGGGTCAACAAATGAGCTTGGTGGTGTAGGCCTTTCATCATTTTTGGGTGTTTTGGAGATCTTATAGAACTTGGCCTCAAAAATTTTGTAGTAGTAGAAAGGCTCAATATCTCCATGGATATTGATTTCTCAACCTTCGAAAGGAAACTTCACACATTGATGATAGTTTGAGCCTACAACTTTTAGAGCATGGATCCAGGGCTGACCAAGTAGTATGTTATAGGGAAGATCAAGATCAAGCACTTGGGATGTAGTTTCTACAATAAAAGATCCCACTTGGATTGGAAGTGAAATGATTCCTTGTGATACCCGTTCTTGGTCGTCATATGCTTTAATGGTGGTAATTTTTGTCTTCTCAATAGTATCTTCTGAATAGCCTAGATTTTTTATGAACTACAAGGTACAAATGTTCAAACCAACATCTCCATCTACTAAGACTCTTTTGACCTTGTTTTTATGAATGAAAACCTCAATATGTAAAGCGTGGTTATGAGATGGTTGCGATGGTAGGTATTGCTTAGAAAAGGTAAGGATATGGCTTGCGATATGCCCTACCATAGCTTGAAACTGATAGGTATCAATGTTCTCAGGAACAAATGACTCAGACAAGGATTTTTCTAGTATTTCCCTATGTGTGGGAGATAACCTTAAGAGTTCTCAGATTGATATTTGATGCAGAGTCAGGAGGCTCAACCTTAATCAAATTGGAAACCTACCTTCAAGAGGCATCTAGAAAGATTAAAATGATCATATAAAGTAATTCAACCAGTCTTCCAAGTTCAACAATCATCAGAAGCACAATTTCCCAATTTCACTCCTAAACCCCAGTTTCAGTGCAAACCTAGTTTAGGCATTTTCACCAATATTTTCCAAAACACCTAACAAAATCAAGGATGATTAAGATACCCTTTTGCAAGTTATACAACATACAGGAAAACCAATATCAACTCTTTTGGACAAATTCAAAGATCCAATACTCCTGCCATGGAAAAGGCTAGTGGATTAGCCCACTTTTACAAAGAAGGTACCCTTTAAACTCCACCAAACCTTATGAAACCTTGGGGCAGCAATTAAAATTCCCAAAAACTACTAAATCCACCACTAGTTTCCAGAAATAACTCTTCCAACATGGCAAACCCTAAAACCCTTGATTCTAGGCCTTCAAAAGGAGGGTTTATTGTAAATCATACCTCCGGGCCTTTCCAGACCCTACCACCAGTTCAAACACTCATAATTATGCCTGCAAAAGCTTCAAACTTCATTTAATATGTTATTTCTTCCAAAAAACTCATAAACCATCCTTTAGTTCCTTACTTTCACAAGGAAAATCACCCAAATTCAACCTAGGGCAACACCCAAAACCCACAAACACACTTCCTCTGACCTGAAAATAATTTGGAAACCTATTTTACAACAAATGGGGTCATTCCACCGAGTTACAATTGCTACAGTAGGTGGAATGCCCTAAAAACTCATTTTATTACTCTCAAACCACCAATTTACACCAAAACAGGGCAGTTTCAGGAAAATAGAGATAACTCACTCCAAAATTAATGATTTTCAATCAAACCTGAAGCATTTGAAAGTAGAATCAGTGCCCTAACATTCCATGTCAGCCTTCAACCAAGATCTAGATTTGTACGGACTGTTCCAGCCAAGCAAAATTTAGGAAATACCAAAAAAGAGCATAGTTTCAAAGCAAAACTGAGTTTTTTCATTCAAGATCTTCAAAATTGTGTTTACAATGATGGAATCAACCAAATATACCTTCAATAACCTCCTCCAATTCCTATAACCACCTAACCACCTTTCTTTAAGAGGATTTTAACCCTTTACATTGCTAATTATGCATTGTTTACTAATAATTAACTTAAGATTTTCAACTTAGAATTCCTTCTAAAGACTCAAACCTACATTAAATGGCTCATTTGAACCTTATTACATCATGAGTGGTCTCATGGACCTCATTTAACACAAAAATTACTCATACTATCACTAACTCCTAGACTAACCCTCATAGAATGCACTTTGCAATTACATGTTTTTAGGTGCTCCTGCACCATACTCCCCGGGTACAAAAAAATTTATGCCCCATAAATCACTCCATAGGTTTTCTCCAACTCTCTGCACAATCCCTTCAAACCTGCTCCAAGTCACCTGCATGGAAATCTTCCTCCAAGGGACTTTATACCCTTCATACTTTGCTTTGTCTTCACCTTGCCACGCTTGATCCTGCTCAAATGAATCTTCTTGCTGCATTTTGTCTTCATTAACACCTGCAAACAAAAATTCAATACACAAACTGAAACAACCATGCATTAGTGTCTCTTTTCCATGCTCTTTCATGAGCCTTGGCCAATTATACATGTAGTTCTGCCCCTCAATTCTATTATCTGCAACATAATCTACATTTTTCCCTGCCACTTTCATTTTAACCTTTGGTCTGACCACTGTCAGAAGGATGAACAAATCAGTGATTCCCTTCACTCTCAGCCCCTTATCCTTCCACTTCACACCTGCACTCAAATGAATTATGCTTGGATCCCTTGTCTCAATAGCATACAATAGCCTGATTACTAAACTCAACAACCAAGGACAACTCATTGTCCCAATCTCAGATTTTCCTCTCTTCTCCAACTCAGTTGGAGACCACACACACTGTCTTCTCTTAGCCATTCCCTGGCCTAGCACCTTCAACCTCTCAATCCTAGCCTCTGTCCTTATTGCAACTCTCTGCAAAACCTTTACCATATGTCCTTCACCTCTCATGGTGACCAACCTTTGCTCAACTCCTATAGACTCTCCAAACTCTTCCATAGTCTCTTTCACTGTTTTCTACCAATCTTCATAGCTTACTGTCTTTTCCCTGACTTCCACAACCTGCTCATCACCTACTCTCAAGTCTTGTATCAGACCCTTGACTTCTACCATCACTACCTTCATGGCATGCACTGTATTTTCAGACTTATTAACTTCTTGACTATTTATCTCAGATCTCTGAGATTCCATTCCAAGGACTTTGGTCCTATCAACTTCAAGAATACTATCCATTTGTCCTTCATCTCCTATGCTCTTACATTGATTTGTCACAACCAACCTTCTCTTCATCACTTGCCATTTCCTTTGGCACTCATTCCCATTCATCTTCAACCCATATTCTTCTTCTACCTCTATGTTTTCAGTGTCACAACTCACTGTTTTTGCAATGCTTGACTGTCTTTTATCTTCTCTCATCCTTAAAGGACACAAAACCATCCCAACCATGATCTTCTCATCACCTTCAAGCCTTTCAAGACTTCTTTCATTCCTCTCATCATTTTCATTTTTAGTCACTTTCCCATTCTTCATTTTCTCAGTTTCCAAGACCTCTTTATCCTTAGGTCTGCCATCCTCACCTTCAACCTTTTGCTGCATCTCGTGCTCTTTCCCAAATAGTGGACAACACTCTTCTTCCCTTGTGGCTCCATTATGCCAAAGTTTCTTTTGTTCAAGTAACTCACCTTCATTCTCTTTGATCTCATCTTCTCTTCTTAGGACCTCTGTCCCAAGCACCTTCTTCTCACAATACCCTGTCTCAGCTTTATGTACCATTGTATTCTTCATGGGTGTCTACCCTAGAACACCATTATCCTTTAATGAACAAACTTCTACCTGTCCTTTATCTTTGAAACACCCTTCAAGCTTACCTTTCCCTCTCAAGGTCATTTCACTCTTGCTTCTTCCTTTCTCATCATCCTTTACACACTTCAACTTTGAATCTGTTGTTACCCATGCTGTCTCAGCAATCCTTTCACAGGTGGTGACTGCAACTTTTCCTTCATCACATTCTCCATCCTTTTCTCATGCCTTCAGGGTCTTTTCACTTCTGTCCTTCACTTTCTTTGTTTCCCTTGTGTCTTCAAACTGCTCTGTTTTCCTCAATGCTTCCTCATGGTGTTTTTCTTTCTTCATTGGATCTATGCTATGCCCTTTTGCCTCTTCCTTGCACCCTAGTTCCTTTTGTTCCAGCAGCTCTCTTTTTCCACACATTCCTATCCTCCTTTGTGTCCCTTCTTCCTGCAAACAACTCAAAGTATACCTTTTCCCATCCTTTTCAATTGTATACATATTAAGCCTCCCATCATGAACAACAAATCTATCAAATTGCCAAACCCTTCCTAGTATCATATGACAATCTGTTATAGGCATTATATCACATAGTACAACATCATTATAAGGACCAATCTAAAAATCTACAAAAGCTTGCTCTCGAACCACAACATGCTGATTACTATTTACCCAATATGCCTTGTAAGGTGATTCATGTTTTAGCCTTGTCAAATGCAAATTTTCAACCATTTCCTCTGAGACAACATTATCTAATGAACCTGAATCAATCAGTACCTTACATACCTTACCTTTTCATTTTCATCTAGTTTGGAAAAGAGCATTCCTCATTTGTTCTTCTTTCTCATTCAAACCTCTGGTAGCCATGATGTCCTTTCTCCTTCAATCTTTAAGAGATCTACTTCCTCACTCTGATACCACTCTGATGCAGAGTCAGGAGGCTCAACCTTAATCAAATTGGCAACCTGCCTTCAAGAGGCTTCTAGAAAGATTAAAATGATCATATAAAGTAATTCAACCAGTCTTCCAAGTTCAACAATCATCAGAAGCACAATTTCCCAATTTCACTCATAAACCCCAGTTTCAGTGCAAACCTAGTTTAGTCATTTTCACCAATATTTTCCAAAACACCTAACAAAATCAAGGATGATTAAGATACCCTTTTGAAAGTTATACAACATACAGGAAAACCAATATCAACTCTTTTGGACAAATTCAAAGATACAATACTCCTGCCATTGAAAAGGTTAGTGGATTAGCCCACTTTTACAAAGAAGGTACCCTTTAAACTCCACCAAACCTTATGAAACCTTGGGGAAGCAATTCAAATTCCCAAAAATTACTAAATCCACCACTAGTTTCCAGAAATAACTCTTCCAACATGGCAAACCCTAAAACCCTTGATTCTAGGCCCTCAAAAGGAGGGTTTATTGTAAATCATACCTCCAGGCCTTTCCAGACCCTGCCACCTATTCAAACACTCATAATTATGCCTAAAAAAGCTTCAAAATTCATTTCATATCTTATTTCTTCCAAAAATCTCATAAACCATCCTTTAGTTCCTTACTTTCACAAGGAAAATCACCCAAATTCAACCTAGGGCAACACCCAAAACCCACAAACACACTTCCTCTGCCATAAAATTATTTGGAAACCTATTTTACAAAAAAATGGGGTCATTCCACTGAGTTACAATTGCTACAGTAGGTGGAATGCCCTAAAAACTCATTTTATTACTCTCAAACCCCAATTTACACCAAAACAGGGCAGTTTCAGCAAAATAGAGATAACTCACTCCAAAATTAATGATTTTCAATCAAACCTGAAGTATTTGAAAGTAGAATCAGTGCCCTAACATTCCATGTCAGCCTTCAACCAAGATCTAGATTTGTACAGACTGTTTCATCCAAGCAAAATTCAGGAAATACCAAAAAAAGAGCGTAGTTTCAAAGCAAAACTAAGTTTTTTCATTCAAGATCTTCAAAAATTGTGTTTACAATGATGGAATCAACCAAATATACCTTCAATAACCTCCTCCAATGCCTATAATAACCTAACCACCTTTCTTTAAGAGGATTTTAACCCTTTACATTGCTAATTATGCATTGTTTACTAATAATTAACTTAAGATTTTCAACTTAGAATTCCTTCTAAAGACTCAAACCTACATTAAATGGCTCATTTGAACCTTATTACATCATGAGTGGTCTCATGGACCTCATTTAGCACAAAAATTACTCATACTATTACTAACTCCTAGACTAACCCTCATAGAGTGCACTTTGCAATTACATGTTTTTAGGTGCTCCTGCACCAATATTTGTGCGGGGGTTTGCTTAAGTTGATCTAGAATATTGTATTTTCTAGGATTAGATGTGGGAAAAGTAGGTTGTGTCCTAGATTGAGATGGGACTCCTTGAATAGTTATGTTTCCATGTCATGTGGTGACTCCACATTCCGTACTAGCTCCTTTGATGGCGACAATAGTGATAATGCTATCGTAGGAGGAAAATATATTGGAATAGGTATGCTACACATTGGTGTAATCCTTAGCTTTGTCATTGTTATTTTATTTATTATGATCTGGCATAGGGTTCTTGTATATCTTAAGATCTTGATTCCCAGTTGTACCTCAATAGATATGGTATCATTTTCTATGAGATCTTGGATGATGTTCTTGAGTTTCATGTAGTTTTTTGTTTTACTCCCTTTGATTTTATGAAATTCATAGAGATCATGCTCATTGTACCAAGATGTCTTCTCTTGTGGTTCTTGGTATTTTTCAAAGCTGGGAAATGTTATTAGATTTGACTCTACCAATTTCTTCATGATTATTTTGATGGGTTTTGATAACTGTGTGTACTTGCATTTGGGATAGTTATTCATGTTAGTGTTTTTCCTTTGTTGCATGTCAATGTTATTAATTTGATTGTTTTGTGGAGGTGTTTTTGGTTCTACAGTTGGTTGGATGTTAGAAAATTGATTGTTATTGGGTCTAGGAGCACATAGAACTACCTTAGCATCTACCACACCGTCATTTGTTACATTTTTGTTCTTTTCCCAGACATGAGGTTTCTCATTGGAACTAGTTGAAGGGCAGTTGTCTTTGTAAGCTTGAGTATTTCCTTGTGAGATTAGAGCTCTTTCAATGTTAAGGGCTCTAGGGACAAGTTTTTCATATGATGTAATGCACTGCATTTTCAAGTGGAATGACAAATTTGGATCTAGATTGGCTATGACGATTCCTACTTTTTGTTTGTCAGGAAGAGGCCACTTGCTTTTACTAGCTCTTTTTCTCCATTGTTGTAAGAAATTAGTGAAAGTTTCTCCTTGATTTTTTCTAAGAGTGTATAATTCTTCTAGATTGATGTCCATGTCAAGATTGAAGGAGCAATGATTGATGAATTTATCATTGATTTCTTGAAAAAATTTGATACCAGGAGGCAGATGAGAAAACCAATCCATAGCACAACCTGTTAAAATTCAAGGGAAGAGATGCATTAGATATGAATTGTTGTAAACTACTTCCATGCACATTATGTTAAATTCTTCGATATGGTCCACAAGACTTCCTCTCCCTTTATATTTGTCAAATTTGGGAATTTTGAAACCAGGAGGAAATGGTATCATTGCTATGTTTTGGTCAAATGGGTAAGGACACAAGTTATGTGTATGCAGTTTCTTTGTCTTTCCCATGTGAAGGTCCTGCATTTCATGTGAATATTTTCAATTGTGATGCTAGATTGTCTTCCAAGTTGGGTGGAGGAATATATGGTGGGATGACAGATGAGTTTTATGGGGTGTATGATGATGTGAGATTCTATGAAAGTGATGGATATGTTCTCGATGCATTTGGATTGACGATGTTCAAATGAGGATAATAGGAACCTTGTTGTTGTTGTTGGGCATATTGTTGAGCTAGTAGGGCTTGTTGTTGAGCTTGTTGTTGGGCCTCTTGTTGTTGGTGTGGATAATAAGGTTGATTGTTGTGCTGCTAAGGCTACTTGTTGTGCTAAGGCTGCTTTCTAAGCTTCTTCTTGTTGTTGTGCTAAGGCTACTTGTTGTTCTTATTGTGGTTGATTTTGTTGATGTTGTTGGACAACTTGTTGATAGGCTTGTTGTGCTTGATGTAAAACTAAGGCATGTGCTTGCAATGTGGGATCAGGTGGTTGTTGAGACATCTATGGAAGATTATGGATACTGATGTTTTGAGTGGGTAGTGGATTGCAGGTGAAAGGTGGAGGATTCACTTGATTTAACAGTCCTTGTAAGATGGTAGAATGAGGTAAAGGAATGTGTGTTTGATGTCCTAATTGATTTGGCACATTAAAGGGAACTATGGGAAAAGATGAGGATGATGTCATTAAATTTTGCAATGGAAATTACACACTAGGACTTGAGTCCATTGATTGAAGAGATTTCCTTGTCCCATGCTTTCAGAATTACCTTGTGCTAAAGATGTAAACAAGGGATTTGTGATCAAGGTACTTCCTGGATTAAGTGAACTTGTAATCAAGGGATTTTTTGAGGTGGATTGATGGTGGATGATGTGGAGGTGGTAGATGGCATGGGTGAACCCACTAGAGGGTTGGATAAAGATGTCCCTATTTGTGTTAAGGGTTGGTTCTATGATATGGTATTGACATGCCCTTATGTTTTTTTTTGAGATACTTGGTCTATATCACTTTGTATAATAGTAGGAACACTTTTGGTACTCATAGGTGTGGATGAAGAAGGGTGTCCCTCAAATGTCGAAGTGGTTTTGGAATAATGAAGTTCAAGTGGTGTGTGTAGCTATTTTAGAGCTTAGGGAACAAGAGGAGCACCAAAATTAGGTGTCCAAGTAGTTGTTGGAGGTGGAGGATTAGTGTCAAGGGAACCCCCAAGTGTACTACTTTCAAATGGTGAGGTGTGACAAAAATATTTAGCAAGATTGTTGCAAGACTAGGAATGTAAGTCTGATTTAGACCTAGTGATGAAGTTGTGAAAACTTGTGTTAAATTATGTGCCACAATCATCGGGGAGATAGGAGCTACATTTTCAAAGGCTTGATGTTCCATAAGTTCCTCCCTAGTTATTTTAAAGGGGTTGTTTGTGACATCTTCTATTTCATACGGTCCTGATGGTGATGAAGGTTGTTGTGATGGTGTAACCTGACTCCTTGGTTTGAACTCTAAAGGATTTGGATCACTTGAGGTAAATGTATGTTGGTTTTCTCCATGATTCTCTTGTGTTGTGATCTAGTCTCTATCATAAATGTTGTGTCACCTGTGGATATTTTTGCTATGATTTGTGATGTTTGAACTCTCTAGTTGACTCAAATCTAGGTAAAAGAGACACTCAAGTCTTTTGGGAGAAATTGAGATTGTGGGGGATGAAAAGATGGATGATGTGGAAGTGATCTTTGCAAATGTTTTGGGACAACACTTTTGACTTGAAAACATTTTTGACTTGAGTTTGATGCTTTGATGTTGGGATAAAGGATGTTAATGAACTTAGAAATATTTGGGGTAGACTTGTGACCTTCAAGCTAAGCTAGTTAAAAAATGATAACTAACTTAGCTAAGTGCATGGAAAAGGATACATTTCACATACAAAGTAGATAAGTTAGCAATTGGTTTGATTTTATTTGATGTTTAAGTCCCAAAGTGTTGGTGTACTCGAAATTTTGTAAAGTTGGATGAAGTGAAAGATGAAATTTGATGAAGGGGTGAGTGAGATGTTTGACCGAATGTTGATCTAAAGTGAACCTTTATTTTGACAAGACCAAGGTATTGAGAATGATGCTAGACCTCTAAAATGTTCAAATCCTAAAGACCCAATGTTGATTTAAATGAGAGGATGGATGGGAATGTTCAAACCTTTTTGGGCTCTCCTAGCTCAAGAACAAAAGTTTCCATCAAGGTGTAACGATTATGGTAAGCCCACTTTTGACCAAACCTTGTTCTATGATTCCTATGTCTGAAATGATAGGCTAGAGATTTTCCCCTAAAGATTTTGAATGTTCGCTGAATCATTTATAGGAGTTTGGTATCATGTAAAAAGATCAATATTTTGACTCCAAAAGAATGCATATAATTCTATACTGTACCTTTAAGTGTGTCTATAAAATTTTGCTACCAACTTGTCCCTATTTCTGTGAAGTGCTAAAAGGTGTTTCTTGAGAGATTTTGGAGTGAGATGACCAAGTCTAAAATGAAAAACCGTAGACCTTACCTTAGGGATCCTGGTTTTACGCGAGATCATTTAAAAATAGTTCAAGTTTATGGAAGAAAGGGAGATATTTATTGCCACATGGGAGGTGGTAATGTGGGCCTTCCAGCCTCAATATTAGTTTGTTCCTCTTCTTCGTCTAAAATGGTTGTTGTGTTTCTCCACTATGTATTTGTTTCCTTGGTTTCAAAAGTGAAGTTTCTCAAACTACTAATAAGATTGGTTTGTTCACCATTTAATGAGTTGAAATTTTGGTTCAATTATAGCACCTGGAAGATTAGGTTGTTCAACAAGAGTGATTGGTCTCCAAATAGTCATGTGGGGTTCATTTTTCAGTTTATCTTGCTTAAGTGAATTGATTTTACCACAAACACTTATCTTGATTATGTTTTCAAACTAAATGTTTATGTCCAAAGCATCATAACTTTCACAATGTTCATTTCATGAAAATCATGAGGTTAAAGCCATAATTTCCTATGTTGTCTTTGGGAAAATATGGGTTTGAGATTAATGTTAAGATATTTATAAATTGCTAAGGATAAATCCTTAGGACAAGTAGTAATATCAAGGCTAACTCAAGAAGTCCATATTTGAGCCAAATGGTTTGAAATTTTGAGGATGATAGTGAGTGTTTGATTTTGTATCATTTTGAAACCAAGCAAAGTGTTAAACTAACTCACAATCATTTACAATCCTAGGATAGAAATGGCCATATTTTTTAAGTCCCCACTAGGATTTCTCCAAACACTAGACAATGCGACCAGTTAGAGATTTGGAAACACTGGCTCCCCTCCATGACACACACTTCTCGGGACCACCAAACCTCAAAATCCTTAAAGTCCAGAGATTAAAAGGATTTTTTTGTTTCTACAATTGAATAGTACAAATGTGGGGTGGCTTCAAAATGACCGTTCTTGCACCGACAAATATTTTAGGATTTTATCTTGCTAAACAAAGGATTTTAATAAGGGCTTCCATTCAAGATGGCCATACACACAGAAAGATTAGCTCAAGATTATGGAGAATCTAGAGGCCTCCCAGTTCTTTCCCTAAGGAAGTATTTTTATGTATCACACAAATACTATGGGTGAAACTTGTCGATATGACACATCTGCACATGTTTTTAATGAATTTTGTCACAACACATTTTTATATAGCAATTGGAAGAGCTTGGCTTTAGCTCATTACCACTTTAGTCATTCCCTTGGGGTGAGTATTTTTTCCCACCAAGGCAGGCTCTCTAAAGATAAACAATAGTGAGAAAGTACATCCATAGTTCTATCATCTTTGCTTGCATGAACAAAGAGAGGACACACACTATGACATTTTCTCACAATCGCAAGGGGATTCAGGTTTAATCCAAATTGAAAGATGTAGGTGATTTTGCAAAGTGTTAGAGAATATTTCTACTTCTCAAGATCGCCAAATGGTGCAAAATAATTGCATATGCATCCACTAACAACACTGAAAACCACAAAACATAGCAAACAATTGTAAATTTTAAACCTTCAAAGCAATGATAAGTTTTTTTTAAGCACCAATTGAAAAATGAAGTTGCCTTATTCAATTTTAAGCCCAAAGTAAAATGACGATGTGATGGTTCAATTTTATCCAACTTTGAGCATTCATTTTAAACCCAATTGAAATGTAGTGTGTTTCCTAATGTAGAAAATAGAAAGCATAAAATTGGGTTATAATTTCCCCAAAGCGTCAAATGCTTGTTACAATTATAGAACTCAAGATAGAAAAGTTTTTCTACACTTTAGCTTCATATATTTGAACCTGAAAAACCCTATTAGCCTAACAACTAGAACATAGTCAGAAGCACATCAGTGGTCAAATAAATCAAAGAAATTAAATCACATGTCCAAAAAACAAGCATAAAATTTCTTACCCTAGCTGGGCATCACTGAACACGGCAGCGTCACAGTTTAAAGTATGGGCATCGCTCTAGTGAAAATAGGTGTCGCTTTACAACAAAAATAGTGAGCACAATAGCATCAAGATTTTGCTTGGCATTGCTACTCGTGTTGGTATTGCGGTTTGAAATTTTTTAGCATCACTTTGGTGAATTTTAGCATTGTCATTTGCACTTTTTCATACCTCCAGATTAAATATGCATTACCAAATTTAAATTAGTGATGGTGCATTAATTTTGTGTTGGGATTTCAAATTATGATGGCATTGCTATATGACGGTGCTCTTCAAAGGCCATCGCTATTTGAGATTTGTGTGTCACTGCAACCTACAAAACAACAAACAAACAAAATTCAAGCAAAAAAATTTGTTAAGTTAATTTCAAACCCTCCTTCTAGCGCTAGAATGTGAGATGAGGGAATGTTGGTGAGGGTCTATTACGCTTGATTCATGATGAATCAAAGCATAAATTCACCAAACAAACCTACATATACAAAAAAGATCATTCAAATTGGAATTCTAAACTAAGCATTTTACTATAATTTAAAGCTACAAACTAAGAAAATAGTTAAATTCCTAATCTAACACATTTGAAACTTATCCTGTTTTGGAATTGGTGTCGTGTTGATGTGAAATGATGACCCTTTCCCAATCTTGTGATTACTGAGCATGTTTTAGTTAATTCTATGGAAGAGAATCGATGAAACCATTGTGATTGATGTATGAAAACCTAGCTAATGCTAAAAATGAACATGATGTAAGCTAAGTTACCTTAATTTTATGCTAAAAATGTATTGATTATGCTATTGGTAAGCTAATCTAAGCTAATCTAAGTTAAAGCTATGCTACAAGATGAAAAACCCTAATTTATAAACAAGCTAAGATGGATGCATGGAAGCCATTAATGGATGCTCTAAGCTATGATGCAATTAAAATTAACTAAGATAAGCTAAAAAGTGATTGAATATGAGTGAGTGCATATGAGATTCAACAGCATAAGTTTGCAATTGAAAAGATGGATCCATTTGTCTCCAAATAGTGACCTATTTATAGGAAAGCAAATGAGGAATGAAGAGTTGAGATCAAAAAGATTAATCAATAGTCCAAGATGAAGGAGATGAGAGGCATGGATCATGGATTCTCATCAATGAATGAGAATGCATGATGGGATTTTAATCAAGGGTTCACACTTGCCTCAAACAAACACACTTTTGACCTACTCACACAGGTCAAAGGTGACTTGTTCAAAAGGTTGAAGGTATCCCTTTTTCAAATGATGGAGGAATAAGAATATAATTTAGAATATTCCTTTGGGTGAGGAAAAAAGGAAATTCTACAAATTAAAAAAAAAAATTAATTATGTAAAAAAGGGATAAGGAATATTCCATGGGAATATTCCCTTTACTTAGAGGAAAGTTAGTTTAATTGCTAATTAGACAGTTTATTTAATCATGCAATTAGGGGATTAGAATAATTAAAGTGTTTATTCATTAAATAAGATGACTTAGGGAATTAAATTAAATGTTTTGATGTATTTAATTTAATGAGATGAAATGTTAGCATGAAGGGGAATGAATTAACCCGATTAAATTGATTAGGCCAATAGATTAAAATGATGCAATTAATTAAATTGGCTAGGTTAATTTAATTAATGAAGTGAAAAGAGGATGGATTAAAAAGGAAATGATGTTAGTAAACCTGTTTTGAATGTATGATATTGATTAGGACATTTTTCAGTGTCTAAGCCTAACATTCCACATACATTTTAAGGAATGGAAACATTCAACATTAGATTATGAATTCATTCTTGCCAAGAAATTATTGCACTTTATTCATCATCAAGCTTTAAAACTAGGATTTTTCTTTCATTTAGGAGTAGAGGGTGTGTATCCTTTCAACTCATTGGAGCTGATTATAGTAATTTGAATTGGACGATGCACCCATAGGTACTCATCCTCTCTTTTTGTTTTTTTAGGTGGATTGTTGGTACTACTCTCACTAATTGCAAGACTAGAAGGAGTTGGTTTGTCAAGTACAAATATCAAAGTGGATGCTTGTTGGGCTAAATTTTCCACAATGCTCGTATGAGCTTGAGAAACTTGCTTCAATTCTACTCTCTCATCTTTGATTCTACCCATAGCATGAGCGAAGGTTTCCTCCTCTCCCAACCAATCTTCACCTTCAATGTTTGATACTTTGATGGTTTTTGATAAAGTTTCCCTTTCCTTTTTGGCTTGGAAGTAACTCTTGTTACTAGTGATTGATTTCCTAGTAGTTTGTTTAGTGTGAACCATCTCTAGCACAAGGTTTTCAAATGTTAGTCATATAATTCATCTGAAATACTTACACAATGAGCTCCTAGGGCTGATTATTTAACCTGGACACTCTGCTACCACGTGTAACAACCAATCTCCTTCTGACACAGAGTAATCGAGAGGTTTCACCCAAAGGTTAAAATTGGAACAAGAGAAGCAAATAATTTTTTTTTGAAACAAGTAATTAGAAACCTTCATGCTACTACATTTCATTTATACTCCCATTTATTATTATAGAGAATTTGGCCCCAGAAAGACATGATATTACCCATCTCCTCCATTGTGAAGAAAAACCAAATTTTAACAGGACCAAATTCATAAGCTCCCAATTTACTTTATCATAAGCCTTCATCATGTCTAATTTAACAATGAATGTTGGAATTCTTGATGTGGTTATTGAATGTAAGACTTCATGTGCTATTATTGCCCTTTCATGAGTCTCTCTTCTAGGTACAAAGCCTCCTTGTTCAAGAGAAACAATTTTAGGAATGAGAGATTGTAGTCTCAAATAGATTGCTTTTGTGAAAAATTTATATATAGTATTACACAAAGAAATGGGCCTAAATTTTGCAAATGTTTTAGGCTCCTTGACTTTGGAAATTATAGCTATGTTGGTGACATTAAACTGTTTTAACATAAACCCCATTCTTCTTGACTCTTCCAATGCCCATAGCAATTCAAAACATATAAAGTCCCAACATTTCTTAGAAAATAAAGTTGTATAACCATCTGGACCTAGAGCTTTCTCTGGTGGTAATGATAAAACCACATCTTTTAACTCCTCTAAAGTAAAAGGCCTCATCAAATGGACATTGTCTTCATTGGAAATCAGATGAGGAATTGTGGCAAGGAGATCTTTTTCATCTTTTTCAACATTGGTTTTATTGGCCTCAAAGTTTTGTGGAGCTGAAAGAATTTCTAAGAAGAATTTAATACCTTCATTATTAATATCTTCTTCCTTTGTTAGCCAGTTACCTGAAGATATCTCCTGAATAGAATGGATTGCATTAGAGGCTTTCTTAATTTGAGTAGAAGCATGAAAGAACTTAGTATTATGGTCTCCCTCTCATAACCAAAGCTCTCTAGAGTTTTGTCTCCAATAAGACTCTTCCCTTGCACATAGTTCTGCCCATTCTGCCTGAAGAGATCTTTGTTTTTCATACAAGTCTATATCTAGTCCATTTTTTATAATGCTTTCATGTATGGCAGACAACTCTTTAAATACATATTTCTACTAAAATATATTCTTAAAAACATGCTTCTTCCATGTCTTTATTTGATGCTTTACATGTACCATTTTTTTGTAAAATTGGAACATTTTAGATCCCTCTTCATAAAGTGCTTTCTCCCACCATTTCTTTAATAAGTCAAGATCTCTGTGATAAGGAAATAATCTAAGTTTTGGAATCTTACCCTTCCTTTGAATGAACTAAAGGAATTAGTGTATGAGGATTGGGTTGGTGTAGACAAGTTCTCTATTTGGATTTGGATAAGGGTATTTTTGTTGTTATCTTTGATAGTAAAAAAAATAGGGATTTTGTGTTTAGAATAAAATCATGGTCCCATAAAGGGGCGGGTTTGAGCATGCAACCCTGGCTCCCAAATTTTAAACCTAACTGTGCATCTTTCAAATACATTCCCTTTTGGTTTTAGATGCCTTCTCTTCCATTAGAATACAAAGAATTGAGATTAATTGAATTAATAGCCAATCAAATGGGTATTTTTCTCATGCATAATAAATATTTATTTAGAGACCCTTCAAATTCTATTAGGACATGCATTCTAAGGGATGCAAATAAACAATTTCCTCAACAAATAATGTTGTCCTCTATATTTGGAAAATGGTTTTAGAGAATATTATTTGAATCTGCTTAGTTTGTTTGTCTCAATTTCCATATAGAGGGGCATTGTCAAGATCAATGTCCATTGATAAATTCTCCTCTCCAATCAACACATTTAAAAAATTCTAAAAGAAGAAATGATTGCACTAATGGAAAAGTATGTGATCAAGAAGGAAGAGCTAAAAATGTTAATCATTATGAACACTCTCATTCTGTTCATTATCCTCATAAAAGTTAAAGATCTGAGGTGAAAAAAAATGCACACACTTTACCTCATAAAAAGGCAGTTACAACAGTAAATGTATCAATTCCAAAGAATATGTGGAATCTCATGAAAAATTTTACCACTCTCTCTTTGAATTTATATTCCCCCCAGGAAAAGTTATATTTAGAATATCAAGCTTCTAAGCTAGCTATGAAACTAATGTTTCGAGGCACAAAAGAATACTTTTCCTCTTGGTCAACTAAGGACATAGTTGATGTGGAAAAGGATCCTCCTGCTCATGAGGAAAATATCCTTCAAATAGTCAATTCATCTTATCTTTCAAATATGGAGCTTCAGCTCTTAGCTGACAAATTTTTGTTTTCAGTTGGCTCTGATCTTTTTGATGAAATAGCAGTAGATGAGGGCCTTTGGAGAAAAAATATTGGAGAGCCTTCTGAATTTAACAAAAGGTCAAAATCAGATTTTGTTGATCTTAGTGACAAAGAAATAGATTTCTAGTATTCTTAGGTTAATTCTTAGGCTTTAGTACTATTGAAGGAAAATGAAATTCAGGAACCAATGTTGTCGCAATCTCCATTAAACTCATAGGTGAAGAAAACCCCTAGGAAGAGAGGTAGAAAATCAAATCTCGCCAAAATGCAAGAACAGATTGAATCAGGGTCACAATTGACAATTCGGGAATCTTTGTCAAATAAGCATCCGAGGAGAGCGTGCTACTCTCCTCGAGTTCAATGAAGATTTCATCATGGAATGTCAGGGGCATTAATGCCCCTAACAAGCATGCTCGCATCAAGCACTTGATAGATGCTTGTGGAGCAAATATATTTTTACTTAAGGAAACAAAAACTACAAAAGATTTGTTTGAGTCTTCAATATCTAAATGGAAAAATTGGGCATCTTCACATTCACCTGCTCAAGGAGCTTTAGGAGGGCTAATAGTATTATGGAATCCCAAGTTAGTCCAAGTTAAATCTCATAAAAATCAACCATCTTGGTAGCTAGTGGAAGTTACAAAATTTGATCTTCATTTTTGGCTTATAAATTTGTATGGACCTACTTCCACAATAGACAAGAAGAATCTATGGGATGAAATATCCACAAATATTGATGCAATTCATAACAATAAAATTATTATTGCAGGATATTTCAATGCAATAACATCGCTGGAGGAAAAAAGTGGTGGTAATTTTCCTCCAGTTGGGGTCATGGCTAACTTTAGTCATTTCATTCTAGCAAATGCTTTGAGGGATATTCATCTTGAATCTGGAAAAATTACTTAGACTAATAGAAGGAAGGGTTTTTTGCAAATAGTTGAGAGGCTAGATAGATTTTTGGTCTCTTCCAATTGGTTTACCTCATCACACAAGCTAAATTCTGCCATTTTTGCATACCCTGAGTCTGATCATTATGCAATTTCTTTATTGATATCAGGGATACCTAGTTCAAGGGTAAAATATTCTTTTAAATTTGAGAGTATGTGGTTTAGGGATCCCCAATTTATAGACGTATTAAAGCAATAGTGGGAGAAACAACTTAATGAAGAGGGATCTAAAATGTTCCACTTTTACAAAAGAATGGTGCATGTAAAGCATCAAATAAAGACATGGAATGAGCATGTTTTTAAGAATATATTTCAGCAAAAAGATGTATTTAAAGAGTTGTATGGCATACATGAAATCATTATAAAAAATGGGCTAGATACAGACTTGTATGAAAAATAGAGATCTCTTCAGGAAGAATGGGCAGAACTATGTGCAAGGGAAGAGTCTTATTGGAGACAAAAATATAGAGAGTTGTGGTTACGAGAGGGAGACTATAAGGGTATGTGTAGGATCATCATGGAAAAAACATGCCCTTAAGTGGCAAAAAAATCAGAAAAATTAGAGTTAGGCAACTTGACATAAAAATTTGAACAAGTTATCTATATTATTTCAAAAATATGTAAGAATAGAATCTGTAGCAAATTGAATGTAGTTTCTAAAATACTAGTTTTTTTTTTTTTAAATCTATTTAGTGAAAATTTGAAATTTAAATGTAGTAGTACTTAAATTTCAAGGAAAAAATAAGAAGTAGGTGTCTGTCTGACCACCCTAACTACAATAAAATGATAATATTTTTTTATAAGATTTTAGACATAAGTAAAGGACTCATGTTGGATGTGTTGCATATTTTTTGTAATTTTTTCCAAGTAAATAATTAATTATGATTTTTTATTACAACTTTTAAAAATATAAAACTCAATGTCGACCACCTTAACTTGGTCAAAATTTCATGAAATTTATTTTTTCTTTTTTTAATCCTATCATAATTCAAATAGAAAATGAATAATAATTATTTATTAAATTCAAAGTAAAGCATAATTTATATTGGTGGAAATTTGAGAATCTCCTTTAAAAACCCTTTTCATTTCATCAATTTTGGATTAGAAAAAAGCTGTCAGCCACATACCCTACAAATATCCATCATATCGCCACTTTTTGACCCATCATGATCTTGCACATAGCCGTAATTCAAAGTTCTTTCATGCTTCTACTTAGATTAAGAAAACCTCTAATGAAATCCATTCTATTCAAGAGATATCTTCAGGTAACTAGCTAACAAAGGAAGAAGATATTAGGGTAGGTGCATGAAGTTGGTCACACTTTTGTGGCCAAATGGGAAAAAAATGGGGAAACACATAACACGCTCGTGTTATAACGCGAGCTCGTTATGTGATTTTAAAAGAAAAGAAAAAAAGTGAAATGTGTATCATTTGCTTTTCACTGTTTGTCAGCTCTGCCTGCGGCCAAAAACCCTCATTTTCATGCTCGTGTTCTAGGAGGAAGGACTTCTGCAAATTTCATCAAGAAAAGTTAAATTTTGTCTACAAATATGGCGCCACGATGATGAAGAGATGTAGGAGGTAAGTATTGTTTACTATTTGTTTTGAATTTGTTAGTTTGAAATTGATTTTGTTTGTTTTAGGTTAGATTTGATTGTTTTTTTTAAATCTGTAGGAAATCCTGCAAATCCTCAACAAAATCAACCTCCCCCACCATTCTCTCAATTCCCTCCTGGCACTAAAGAAAATTTGAGTGAAATTGAGAACAATAGAAAACAACTTGAGGATCTTATCGGTAGGTTGAGTGATCCAAATGCTTCAACCACAGAAAGAATGCTTCTAGCAAATTCATTGAAATACATGTTAAAAAATGTAGATGCAATCACCCAACAAATATCTAGATGGAAAGATAGGAGGCAAACAACTAGGGCATATTATGCAGACAAATTATCATATAAACAAGTAAAAGATTTAAAAATTACTAAAGGTGATTTGTGCTCTCTATTCACTGACCCTAAAACAAATCAAAAGCTTACCCTCAATGCAAAGAGGTTTCCTATTCATTGGTGCCACCACCAAGAGATTAAGAACCATTTTTATGAAAGATGGTATATGGTCTTTGATTACCCACCGTGCAATAATTGTGAAGTCCCCCAATATTTTCTTAGGAAACTATACAGTGAGTTTGTATTGAACCAAATCCCAAATTATTTTGATATGAGGGAGTTCCAGGGGAGAGGTGGGGGGTCAGCTCAAGATAGGCCCAGTGCACAACTGAATCCTACGCGGCAAGGGAGACGACCTCTCGCTAGGCCACCTCATGAGCAGATTGTTATGCCTGTCGTTGCGAGAGGAGAGTGCCAACATAGAGACATTATAGGCAATCACAACTTTGACCCAGAGTGTCATCCATCACACTAGCCCCATTGTATAGCACCAAGGGAGTCTTCAAGTGGTGGCCTTCGAACCCATGTGTGTCAATCTTGCGGGGCGACTTGTTCGTATGACCCTACTAGCACTCAAGAGGGTGCTACGTAGCCTGATCCGTATGCATCTATGGGGATGGAGAGAAAGGTGACATTTTGAATGATGCATATGGCATTGACACTCAGGTAAAATTTAGCATGTTCATTGAATTTAATTTATTAAATTTCGATTGTGAAATGCAAGATTAACTAATTTAGTTTTATTATTTTAATAAAATTGCAGGGTCACAGTGTAGAGACTAGATAAACTAGTCATCCACCTACTTATTTTTGTAGTACACCTATCAGTGGGGTATGTAAAGTTAGTAAACAATTATAAATTTATTACATGTGTTAATAGCATTGTTTTACAAATGGTATTTTAATATGTGATTTTGGATGTTGAATAGGGTACTATTGGAGGTTTCAAGGAAACACCTCCGAGTGCCAGTAGATTTGATCAAATGTTCACAGAGGTAATATAGAATTTAAAGAGAACTTAAGTAATGAATTCTAAGTTTAATAGATTTGTGTAGTTTATATTCATATTGTTGACCTTACGTTGCATTACACAAATCATTCAAAATCAAAGCATTACTTCAAATTCGATAACTAATAATCAGAAATATATCTGTTTAATACTTGTACTCAAAATTTTGTTCATTAGATCTCATACATTATAAGTCATCACATGGATCGCTATTGTAACTTTTTTGTGATTGAATAATTTGTTGTTTTATTTTCAGATGTTGGTGACACACCGAAATGTTATGAGGGCAATGTATATTGGTGTTTCCTCATTATACAATCCTCGATGGCTCTGATA
This sequence comes from Sequoia sempervirens, assembly GCA_007258455.2. Classification (NCBI taxonomy): domain Eukaryota; kingdom Viridiplantae; phylum Streptophyta; class Pinopsida; order Cupressales; family Cupressaceae; genus Sequoia; species Sequoia sempervirens. The sequence continues at coordinate 256,613,395 of VDFB02000017.1, read as the reverse complement.
GGGGAGGTATGAGGAAAATTACTAAATTTCAATTTACATTCATTGTTATAGATGAACTACTTCTAGTGAAAAATCAAACCATTATTGATTCATAGTTTAATTCCTATTTGGATGGTTTATACAGGGCTTGAGCATGCCTAAGAAGTGCAAATATTTCCACATAGAGTATCATGAGATGGCCGTAAGTGATTATTTTGTTAAATATATTAATTTTTATAATGTAATTTCTATATATTAATGTCTTTACTTCTTATTGTAACAGTTGAAACTTCACGAGAAGCTAAACACTAGGAGGAGGAGCAAGAGCACTCCTCAAGTACAGTAGAAATGGGTGACAGACTTATCACCATCGGATCGCCCAGCAAAGGAAAGAAAATTGTATTTGAACTAGAGCATGGAGAGAAATGAAATTTTGAATGCACAGAGCCCTTTGTTGTATGGCTACATGGAAATTTTTTACATATTTTGTATTGGATATATTTGACATTGAATGCCTATATGGCTATTTTGTAACTATATTTTATACTTATAGTGACATATATTGATGTATGCGTACATGGCTATTTTCTTAATACAAATATTTTTATCGATGGTGTCCACATTTGCAAATTATAAATTCATGGTTCAATAGATATGAGTTACGTGTATTCAAGTGTATACTTTACAACTTACGCACATATATTTTTTGACTTACGTTTGAACATCAAAAAGTGTGAAAATTTTTGTGTTTGGAAATCAAATGTAAGCCAATTTTGCAATTCTTAGTTCTTGCATACTCGATCTTATGGACTTATTCCTTCCTAGCACATATTGTGAATATTTCTCATTTGGTGCAGAAGAAAGATTCCTCATTTTTGAACCACTCATAGCAAAGAGATTCACAATAAGACTTTAGCATTGGAACACTACTCCATACTTCTCTTGTCTAGACCATAAAGGATTGAAAATTCTTAATTTGATGCAATGATAGTCGTGAGATGAGAATTTATATAACCATGCCTATTTTGAAACTTAGCATCTAATACTGCATCAACAAGAACTTAAGAAGTGTTGCATAAGAGTGTTAGGTTTGATAGGCCTTCTCTTCCCTAAGGGAGGAGAGCCTGCATCTTGAATTTTGAACAAAATTTTAAGAAGCAAACATTTTACCTAAAAGCTTCAAACCTAGATGACATATTTGGCTAAGTCTATCTTGAAAATTATCAATGCGTTCAAACTCTAAAGGAGATTCTCCTTGAAAAGAAAACTTTACCCTTTTTCCCAAGGAAAGAAATTGCAACAAGTTGCATGTGATTTATCTTATTTCTTTCTCACAGTTCCTAGTCAATCATTCATGGCTCAGGATAGTTCTGTTCCAAGGCATGGACACCCAAAAAATCCCTCAATATAGATTCTTTCTATGATATGTACAAGAAAAAGGTTTTGGCTCTTTCACAATGTAAATAATTATGTAACACTATTTTCTTTTGTTTTCTCCGCGACAGAAAATGTTCATACCCTTTTTAGATTGATCAATGATCAATAATGGTTGATTGTAAACACTTGGCATTTTTATGTTTGAACTTTAATTTATAATTTTGTATCATGACATTCAAGTAGATCACTAATATTTTAATATTTCACTATGAAAGTGGTGTGTATTTTTGCCATGTTATTTGACTATTAATATGGTGGTGTATTCTGAACTTGATTACTGCTGCAAATATGTATATAGTTCTGATTTTTATATATGTTTTGGTATGACCAAACTCCAAAACGAATCCCTAACCCCTAAAAAATTTCCTGAACTGGCGAACTGGGTTCTCGAACCCGATCCCGAATCCAAAACTAAACCGGTAACTTAGTAAAAAATAGACTTTTGTAGTTTATATTCATAACATTGATTACATTACATTGCACATCTTTCAAACTAAAAGCATTGATTCACATTTCATAACTAATAACTAGATGCTGATAGATGACAAAATTTCAATTACAATATAGTGTTTACAAAGTCAACCTAAGCAGTTATGCAATTACTTCACATTGCATAACAAATAACTAGGAGCAACTGCCAATTGCATTTGGTTGTCATGGCATTCTATGAGACCACATTTCTTTGAGGCATTTTTTCAAATAGTTCACTGCCTTGTCTATACTAGCACATTTTTGATACATGTCTACCAAAGAATTTTGTCAAATAGTTCAAGTGTTGCCTTGTTGCTATGGCCGAAAGCC
>VDFB02000017.1:256600235-256611078 GCA_007258455.2 Sequoia sempervirens | reverse complement strand
TTCTCATTCAAACCTCTGGTAGCCATGATGTCCTTTCTCCTTCAATCTTTAAGAGATCTACTTCCTCGCTCTGATACCACTCTGATGCAGAGTCAGGAGATTCAACCTTACTCAAATTGGCAACCTACCTTCAAGAGGCATCTAGAAAGATTAAAATGATCATATAAAGTAATTCAACCAGTCTTCCAAGTTCAACAATCATCAGAAGCACAATTTCCCAATTTCACTCCTAAACCCCAGTTTCAGTGCAAACCTAGTTTAGGCATTTTCACCAATATTTTCCAAAACACCTAACAAAATAAAGGATGATTAAGATACCCTTTTGCAAGTTATACAACATACAGGAAAACCAATATCAACTCTTTTGGACAAATTCAAAGATCCAATACTCCTGCCATGGAAAAGGCTAGTGGATTAGCCCACTTTTACAAAGAAGGTACCCTTTAAACTCCACAAAACCTTATGAAACCTTGGGGCAGCAATTCAAATGCCCAAAAATTACTAAATCCACCACTATTTTCCAGAAATAACTCTTCCAACATGGCAAACCCTAAAACCCTTGATTTTAGGCCTTCAAAATGAGGGTTTATTGTAAATCATACCTCCAAGCCTTTCCAGACCCTACCACCTGTTCAAACACTCATAATTATTCTTTCACAAGCTTTAAACTTCATTTCATATCTTATTTCTTCCAAAAAACTCATAAACCATCCTTTAGTTCCTTACTTTCACAAGGAAAATCACCCAAATTCAACCTAGGGCAAAACCCAAAACCCACAAACACACTTCCTCTAACCTGAAAATAATTTGGAAACCTATTTTATGACAAATGGGGTCATTCCACTAAGTTACAATTGCTACAATAGGTGGAATGCCCTAAAAACTCATTTTATTACTCTCAAACCCCAATTTACACCAAAATAGGGCAGTTTCAGCAAAATAGAGATAACTCACTCCAAAATTAATGATTTTCAATCAAACCTGAAGCATTTGAAAGTAGAATCAATTCCCTAACATTCCATGTCAGCCTTCAACCAAGATCTGGATTTGTACAGACTGTTTCAGCCAAGCAAAATTCAGGAAATACCAAAACAAGAGCGTAGTTTCAAAGAAAAACTAAGTTTTTTCATTCAAGATCTTCAAAAATTGTGTTTACAATGATGGAATCAACCAAATATACCTTCAATAACCTCCTCCAATGCCTATAACCACCTAACCACCTTTCTTTAAGAGGATTTTAACCCTTTACATTGCTAATTATGCATTGTTTACTAATAATTAACTTAAAATTTTCAACTTAGAATTCCTTCTAAAGACTCAAACCTACATTAAATGGCTCATTTGAACCTTATTACATCATGAGTGGTCTCATGGACCTCATTTAGCACAAAAATTACTCATACTATTACTAACTCCTAGACTAACCCTCATAGAGTGCACTTTGCAATTACATGTTTTTAGGTGCTCCTGCACCATACTCCCCGAGTACAAAAAAAAATTTATGCCCCATAAATCACTCCATAGGTTTTCTCCAACTCTCTGCACAATCCCTTCAAACCTGCTCCAAGTCACCTACATGGAAATCTTCCTCCAAGGTACTTTATACCCTTCATTCTTTGCTTTGTCTTCACCTTGCCACGCTTGATCCTGCTCAAATGAATCTTCTTGCTGCATTTTGTCTTCATTAACACCTGCAAACAAAAAATCAATACACAAACTAAAACAACCATGCATTAGTGTCTCTTTTCCATGCTCTTTCATGAGCCTTGGCCAATTATACATGTAGTTTTGCCCCTCAATTCTATTATCTGCAACATAATCTACATTTTTCCCTGCCACTTTCATTTTAACCTTTGGTCTGACCACTGTCAGAAGGATGAACAAATCAGTGATTCCCTTCACTCTCAGCCCCTTATCCTTCCACTTCTCACCTGCACTCAAATGAATTATGCTTGGATCCCTTGTCTCAATAGCATACAATAGCCTGATTACTAAACTCAACAACCAAGGACAACTCATTGTCCCAATCTCAGATTTTCCTCTCTTTTCCAACTCAGTTGGAGACCACACACACTGTCTTCTCTTAGCCATTCCCTGGCCTAGCACCTTCAACCTCTCAATCCTACCTCTGTCCTTATTGCAACTCTCTGCAAAACCTTTACCATATGTCCTTCACCTCTCATGGTGACCAACCTTTGCTCAACTCCTATAGACTCTCCAAACTCTTCCATAGTCTCTTTCACTGTTTTCTGCCAATTTTCATAGCTTACTGTCTTTTCCCTGACTTTCACAACCTGTTCATCACCTACTCTCAAGTCTTGTATCAGACCCTTGACTTCTACCATCACTACCTTCATGGCATGCATTGTATTTTCAGACTTATTAACTTCTTGACTATTTATCTCAGATCTCTGAGATTCCATTCCAAGGACTTTGGTCCTATCAACTTCAAGAATACTATCCATTTGTCCTTCATCTCCTATGCTCTTACATTGATTTGTCACAACCAACCTTCTCTTCATCATTTTCCATTTCCTTTGGCACTCATTCCCATTCATCTTCAACCCATATTCTTCTTCTACCTCTATGTTTTTAGTGCCACAACTCACTATTTTTGCAATGCTTGACTGTCTTTTATCTTCTCTCATCCTTAAAGGACATAAAACCATCCCAACCATGATCTTCTCATCGCCTTCAAGCCTTTCAAGACTTCTTTCATTCCTCTCATCATTTTCATTTTTAGTCACTTTCCCATTCTTCATTTTCTCAGTTTCCAAGACCTCTTTATCCTTAGGTATGCCATCCTCACCTTCAACCTTTTGCTGCATCTCGTGCTCTTTCCCAAACAGTGGACAACACTCTTCTTTCCTTGTGGCTCCATTATGCCAAAGTTTCTTTTTTTCAAGTAACTCACCTTCATTCTCTTTAATCTCATCTTCTCTTCTTAGGACCTCTGTCCCAAGCACCTTCTTCTCACAATACCCTGTCTCAGTTTTATGTACCATTGTATTCTTCATGGGTGTCTGCCCTAGAACACCATTATCCTTTAATGAACAAACTTCTACCTGTCCTTTATCTTTGAAACACCCTTCAAGCTTACCTTTCCCTCTCAAGGTCATTTCACTCTTGCTTCCTTTCTCATCATCCTTTACACACTTCAACTTTGAATCTATTGTTACCCATGCTATCTCAGCAATCCTTTCACAGGTGGTGACTGCAACTTTTCCTTCATCACATTCTCCATCCTTTTCTCGTGCCTTCAGGGTTTTTCACTTCTGTCCTTCACTTTCTTTGTTTCCCTTGTGTCTTCAAACTGCTATGTTTTCCTCAATGCTTCCTCATGGTGTTTTTCTTTCTTCATTGGATCTATGCTATGCCCTTTTGCCTCTTCCTTGCACCCTAGTTCCTTTTGTTCCAGCAGCTCTCTTTTTCCACACATTCCTATCCTCCTTTGTGTCCCTTCTTCCTGCAAACAACTCAAAGTATACCTTTTCCCATCCTTTTCAATTGTATACATATTAAGCCTCCCATCATGAACAACAAATCTATCAAATTGCCAAACCCTTCCTAGTATCATATGACAATCTGTTATAGGCATTATATCACATAGTACAACATCATTATAAGACTCACACCACACCTCTTGAAAATTTTCACTGATCATCCCATCATCTGGCAACCCGGCCAAGAGGCTTCTAGAAAGATTAAAATGATCATATAAAGTAATTCAACCAGTCTTCCAAGTTCAACAATCATCAGAAGCACAATTTCCCAATTTCACTCATAAACCCCAGTTTCAGTGCAAACCTAGTTTAGTCATTTTCACCAATATTTTCCAAAACACCTAACAAAATCAAGGATGATTAAGATACCCTTTTGAAAGTTATACAACATACAGGAAAACCAATATCAACTCTTTTGGACAAATTCAAAGATACAATACTCCTGCCATTGAAAAGGTTAGTGGATTAGCCCACTTTTACAAAGAAGGTACCCTTTAAACTCCACCAAACCTTATGAAACCTTGGGGAAGCAATTCAAATTCCCAAAAATTACTAAATCCACCACTAGTTTCCAGAAATAACTCTTCCAACATGGCAAACCCTAAAACCCTTGATTCTAGGCCCTCAAAAGGAGGGTTTATTGTAAATCATACCTCCAGGCCTTTCCAGACCCTGCCACCTATTCAAACACTCATAATTATGCCTAAAAAAGCTTCAAAATTCATTTCATATCTTATTTCTTCCAAAAATCTCATAAACCATCCTTTAGTTCCTTACTTTCACAAGGAAAATCACCCAAATTCAACCTAGGGCAACACCCAAAACCCACAAACACACTTCCTCTGCCATAAAATTATTTGGAAACCTATTTTACAAAAAAATGGGGTCATTCCACTGAGTTACAATTGCTACAGTAGGTGGAATGCCCTAAAAACTCATTTTATTACTCTCAAACCCCAATTTACACCAAAACAGGGCAGTTTCAGCAAAATAGAGATAACTCACTCCAAAATTAATGATTTTCAATCAAACCTGAAGTATTTGAAAGTAGAATCAGTGCCCTAACATTCCATGTCAGCCTTCAACCAAGATCTAGATTTGTACAGACTGTTTCATCCAAGCAAAATTCAGGAAATACCAAAAAAAGAGCGTAGTTTCAAAGCAAAACTAAGTTTTTTCATTCAAGATCTTCAAAAATTGTGTTTACAATGATGGAATCAACCAAATATACCTTCAATAACCTCCTCCAATGCCTATAATAACCTAACCACCTTTCTTTAAGAGGATTTTAACCCTTTACATTGCTAATTATGCATTGTTTACTAATAATTAACTTAAGATTTTCAACTTAGAATTCCTTCTAAAGACTCAAACCTACATTAAATGGCTCATTTGAACCTTATTACATCATGAGTGGTCTCATGGACCTCATTTAGCACAAAAATTACTCATACTATTACTAACTCCTAGACTAACCCTCATAGAGTGCACTTTGCAATTACATGTTTTTAGGTGCTCCTGCACCAATATTTGTGCGGGGGTTTGCTTAAGTTGATCTAGAATATTGTATTTTCTAGGATTAGATGTGGGAAAAGTAGGTTGTGTCCTAGATTGAGATGGGACTCCTTGAATAGTTATGTTTCCATGTCATGTGGTGACTCCACATTCCGTACTAGCTCCTTTGATGGCGACAATAGTGATAATGCTATCGTAGGAGGAAAATATATTGGAATAGGTATGCTACACATTGGTGTAATCCTTAGCTTTGTCATTGTTATTTTATTTATTATGATCTGGCATAGGGTTCTTGTATATCTTAAGATCTTGATTCCCAGTTGTACCTCAATAGATATGGTATCATTTTCTATGAGATCTTGGATGATGTTCTTGAGTTTCATGTAGTTTTTTGTTTTACTCCCTTTGATTTTATGAAATTCATAGAGATCATGCTCATTGTACCAAGATGTCTTCTCTTGTGGTTCTTGGTATTTTTCAAAGCTGGGAAATGTTATTAGATTTGACTCTACCAATTTCTTCATGATTATTTTGATGGGTTTTGATAACTGTGTGTACTTGCATTTGGGATAGTTATTCATGTTAGTGTTTTTCCTTTGTTGCATGTCAATGTTATTAATTTGATTGTTTTGTGGAGGTGTTTTTGGTTCTACAGTTGGTTGGATGTTAGAAAATTGATTGTTATTGGGTCTAGGAGCACATAGAACTACCTTAGCATCTACCACACCGTCATTTGTTACATTTTTGTTCTTTTCCCAGACATGAGGTTTCTCATTGGAACTAGTTGAAGGGCAGTTGTCTTTGTAAGCTTGAGTATTTCCTTGTGAGATTAGAGCTCTTTCAATGTTAAGGGCTCTAGGGACAAGTTTTTCATATGATGTAATGCACTGCATTTTCAAGTGGAATGACAAATTTGGATCTAGATTGGCTATGACGATTCCTACTTTTTGTTTGTCAGGAAGAGGCCACTTGCTTTTACTAGCTCTTTTTCTCCATTGTTGTAAGAAATTAGTGAAAGTTTCTCCTTGATTTTTTCTAAGAGTGTATAATTCTTCTAGATTGATGTCCATGTCAAGATTGAAGGAGCAATGATTGATGAATTTATCATTGATTTCTTGAAAAAATTTGATACCAGGAGGCAGATGAGAAAACCAATCCATAGCACAACCTGTTAAAATTCAAGGGAAGAGATGCATTAGATATGAATTGTTGTAAACTACTTCCATGCACATTATGTTAAATTCTTCGATATGGTCCACAAGACTTCCTCTCCCTTTATATTTGTCAAATTTGGGAATTTTGAAACCAGGAGGAAATGGTATCATTGCTATGTTTTGGTCAAATGGGTAAGGACACAAGTTATGTGTATGCAGTTTCTTTGTCTTTCCCATGTGAAGGTCCTGCATTTCATGTGAATATTTTCAATTGTGATGCTAGATTGTCTTCCAAGTTGGGTGGAGGAATATATGGTGGGATGACAGATGAGTTTTATGGGGTGTATGATGATGTGAGATTCTATGAAAGTGATGGATATGTTCTCGATGCATTTGGATTGACGATGTTCAAATGAGGATAATAGGAACCTTGTTGTTGTTGTTGGGCATATTGTTGAGCTAGTAGGGCTTGTTGTTGAGCTTGTTGTTGGGCCTCTTGTTGTTGGTGTGGATAATAAGGTTGATTGTTGTGCTGCTAAGGCTACTTGTTGTGCTAAGGCTGCTTTCTAAGCTTCTTCTTGTTGTTGTGCTAAGGCTACTTGTTGTTCTTATTGTGGTTGATTTTGTTGATGTTGTTGGACAACTTGTTGATAGGCTTGTTGTGCTTGATGTAAAACTAAGGCATGTGCTTGCAATGTGGGATCAGGTGGTTGTTGAGACATCTATGGAAGATTATGGATACTGATGTTTTGAGTGGGTAGTGGATTGCAGGTGAAAGGTGGAGGATTCACTTGATTTAACAGTCCTTGTAAGATGGTAGAATGAGGTAAAGGAATGTGTGTTTGATGTCCTAATTGATTTGGCACATTAAAGGGAACTATGGGAAAAGATGAGGATGATGTCATTAAATTTTGCAATGGAAATTACACACTAGGACTTGAGTCCATTGATTGAAGAGATTTCCTTGTCCCATGCTTTCAGAATTACCTTGTGCTAAAGATGTAAACAAGGGATTTGTGATCAAGGTACTTCCTGGATTAAGTGAACTTGTAATCAAGGGATTTTTTGAGGTGGATTGATGGTGGATGATGTGGAGGTGGTAGATGGCATGGGTGAACCCACTAGAGGGTTGGATAAAGATGTCCCTATTTGTGTTAAGGGTTGGTTCTATGATATGGTATTGACATGCCCTTATGTTTTTTTTTGAGATACTTGGTCTATATCACTTTGTATAATAGTAGGAACACTTTTGGTACTCATAGGTGTGGATGAAGAAGGGTGTCCCTCAAATGTCGAAGTGGTTTTGGAATAATGAAGTTCAAGTGGTGTGTGTAGCTATTTTAGAGCTTAGGGAACAAGAGGAGCACCAAAATTAGGTGTCCAAGTAGTTGTTGGAGGTGGAGGATTAGTGTCAAGGGAACCCCCAAGTGTACTACTTTCAAATGGTGAGGTGTGACAAAAATATTTAGCAAGATTGTTGCAAGACTAGGAATGTAAGTCTGATTTAGACCTAGTGATGAAGTTGTGAAAACTTGTGTTAAATTATGTGCCACAATCATCGGGGAGATAGGAGCTACATTTTCAAAGGCTTGATGTTCCATAAGTTCCTCCCTAGTTATTTTAAAGGGGTTGTTTGTGACATCTTCTATTTCATACGGTCCTGATGGTGATGAAGGTTGTTGTGATGGTGTAACCTGACTCCTTGGTTTGAACTCTAAAGGATTTGGATCACTTGAGGTAAATGTATGTTGGTTTTCTCCATGATTCTCTTGTGTTGTGATCTAGTCTCTATCATAAATGTTGTGTCACCTGTGGATATTTTTGCTATGATTTGTGATGTTTGAACTCTCTAGTTGACTCAAATCTAGGTAAAAGAGACACTCAAGTCTTTTGGGAGAAATTGAGATTGTGGGGGATGAAAAGATGGATGATGTGGAAGTGATCTTTGCAAATGTTTTGGGACAACACTTTTGACTTGAAAACATTTTTGACTTGAGTTTGATGCTTTGATGTTGGGATAAAGGATGTTAATGAACTTAGAAATATTTGGGGTAGACTTGTGACCTTCAAGCTAAGCTAGTTAAAAAATGATAACTAACTTAGCTAAGTGCATGGAAAAGGATACATTTCACATACAAAGTAGATAAGTTAGCAATTGGTTTGATTTTATTTGATGTTTAAGTCCCAAAGTGTTGGTGTACTCGAAATTTTGTAAAGTTGGATGAAGTGAAAGATGAAATTTGATGAAGGGGTGAGTGAGATGTTTGACCGAATGTTGATCTAAAGTGAACCTTTATTTTGACAAGACCAAGGTATTGAGAATGATGCTAGACCTCTAAAATGTTCAAATCCTAAAGACCCAATGTTGATTTAAATGAGAGGATGGATGGGAATGTTCAAACCTTTTTGGGCTCTCCTAGCTCAAGAACAAAAGTTTCCATCAAGGTGTAACGATTATGGTAAGCCCACTTTTGACCAAACCTTGTTCTATGATTCCTATGTCTGAAATGATAGGCTAGAGATTTTCCCCTAAAGATTTTGAATGTTCGCTGAATCATTTATAGGAGTTTGGTATCATGTAAAAAGATCAATATTTTGACTCCAAAAGAATGCATATAATTCTATACTGTACCTTTAAGTGTGTCTATAAAATTTTGCTACCAACTTGTCCCTATTTCTGTGAAGTGCTAAAAGGTGTTTCTTGAGAGATTTTGGAGTGAGATGACCAAGTCTAAAATGAAAAACCGTAGACCTTACCTTAGGGATCCTGGTTTTACGCGAGATCATTTAAAAATAGTTCAAGTTTATGGAAGAAAGGGAGATATTTATTGCCACATGGGAGGTGGTAATGTGGGCCTTCCAGCCTCAATATTAGTTTGTTCCTCTTCTTCGTCTAAAATGGTTGTTGTGTTTCTCCACTATGTATTTGTTTCCTTGGTTTCAAAAGTGAAGTTTCTCAAACTACTAATAAGATTGGTTTGTTCACCATTTAATGAGTTGAAATTTTGGTTCAATTATAGCACCTGGAAGATTAGGTTGTTCAACAAGAGTGATTGGTCTCCAAATAGTCATGTGGGGTTCATTTTTCAGTTTATCTTGCTTAAGTGAATTGATTTTACCACAAACACTTATCTTGATTATGTTTTCAAACTAAATGTTTATGTCCAAAGCATCATAACTTTCACAATGTTCATTTCATGAAAATCATGAGGTTAAAGCCATAATTTCCTATGTTGTCTTTGGGAAAATATGGGTTTGAGATTAATGTTAAGATATTTATAAATTGCTAAGGATAAATCCTTAGGACAAGTAGTAATATCAAGGCTAACTCAAGAAGTCCATATTTGAGCCAAATGGTTTGAAATTTTGAGGATGATAGTGAGTGTTTGATTTTGTATCATTTTGAAACCAAGCAAAGTGTTAAACTAACTCACAATCATTTACAATCCTAGGATAGAAATGGCCATATTTTTTAAGTCCCCACTAGGATTTCTCCAAACACTAGACAATGCGACCAGTTAGAGATTTGGAAACACTGGCTCCCCTCCATGACACACACTTCTCGGGACCACCAAACCTCAAAATCCTTAAAGTCCAGAGATTAAAAGGATTTTTTTGTTTCTACAATTGAATAGTACAAATGTGGGGTGGCTTCAAAATGACCGTTCTTGCACCGACAAATATTTTAGGATTTTATCTTGCTAAACAAAGGATTTTAATAAGGGCTTCCATTCAAGATGGCCATACACACAGAAAGATTAGCTCAAGATTATGGAGAATCTAGAGGCCTCCCAGTTCTTTCCCTAAGGAAGTATTTTTATGTATCACACAAATACTATGGGTGAAACTTGTCGATATGACACATCTGCACATGTTTTTAATGAATTTTGTCACAACACATTTTTATATAGCAATTGGAAGAGCTTGGCTTTAGCTCATTACCACTTTAGTCATTCCCTTGGGGTGAGTATTTTTTCCCACCAAGGCAGGCTCTCTAAAGATAAACAATAGTGAGAAAGTACATCCATAGTTCTATCATCTTTGCTTGCATGAACAAAGAGAGGACACACACTATGACATTTTCTCACAATCGCAAGGGGATTCAGGTTTAATCCAAATTGAAAGATGTAGGTGATTTTGCAAAGTGTTAGAGAATATTTCTACTTCTCAAGATCGCCAAATGGTGCAAAATAATTGCATATGCATCCACTAACAACACTGAAAACCACAAAACATAGCAAACAATTGTAAATTTTAAACCTTCAAAGCAATGATAAGTTTTTTTTAAGCACCAATTGAAAAATGAAGTTGCCTTATTCAATTTTAAGCCCAAAGTAAAATGACGATGTGATGGTTCAATTTTATCCAACTTTGAGCATTCATTTTAAACCCAATTGAAATGTAGTGTGTTTCCTAATGTAGAAAATAGAAAGCATAAAATTGGGTTATAATTTCCCCAAAGCGTCAAATGCTTGTTACAATTATAGAACTCAAGATAGAAAAGTTTTTCTACACTTTAGCTTCATATATTTGAACCTGAAAAACCCTATTAGCCTAACAACTAGAACATAGTCAGAAGCACATCAGTGGTCAAATAAATCAAAGAAATTAAATCACATGTCCAAAAAACAAGCATAAAATTTCTTACCCTAGCTGGGCATCACTGAACAC